>CAUYSK010077568.1:0-132334 GCA_963575035.1 Avahi laniger | reverse complement strand
TGTCTGTTCGCAGGGAGGAGGCAACGTGTTGAAGAGATTCCACGCAGCCCGGGCACTGTGGCTCTATCCAGACACGGGATCCACCTGCCTGCCCACCAGCCCGAGCAAGAGTGAGACCCCGTCTCTACTAAAAATAGAAAGAAATTATCTGGATAACTAAAAATATATAGAAAAAATTAGCCAGGCATGGTGGCACATGCCTGTAGTCCCAGCTACTTGGGAGGCTGAGGCAGGAAGATCCCTTGAGCCCAGGAGTTGGCGGTTGCTGTGAGCTAGGCTGACGCCACGGCACTATTGCCCGGGCAACACATTTATACTCTTTCTAAAAAAAAAAAAAAAAAAAAAACAAAAAACCCCAAAAAAACCCTGCACCCACCAGCGGGAGAACAGGTGGAGAGAACGTGGCGATACGCACGATGGATGCCAGCCAGCCTTTACAGAGAAGGAAAAATCCGTCATTTGTGGCAACACGGGCGAACCCGGAGCACGATAAGAGAGACGTCCCGGCACCAACAGGCAGACTCACGTGGGGGTGAAGGTGGGTCTCCAGGTGGGGTGCGGGGTTACCAGAGGCAGCGGGGAGGGTTTGGGGAGCGGGGAGGGACAAGTCGGGGCAGGTGCAAAGCCACAGCGGATGGAGGACTGTGTCCCATGCCACGGCACAGGGCGTGGCCGGAGTCAGCCACAATCTCGTATGTGCTTTGAAACAGCTAGAGAGAGGACTCGAATGTTCCCAACATCAAGAACTGATAAAGGTTTGAGGGATGGGTGCACTAATTACTGACTGGATCATTATTTGCGGTAACATGTATCAAAACATCACCCCGTATCCAGCCCATGCATGTGCACAATCACCGTGGGTCAATTTAAACCACAGATGTGCGGAGAGGGAGGGCTCGGCAGGGCGACAGAGGTGGCCCAGCCGCCGCCCACATCCACCCTGCCTGCGTCGGGAGACCCAGCCTTGTCTCCAGCAGGAGTGGAACCCTCTGCTGCCCCCCAGGAGGCGTGTGCCAACTTCCGGCTCGCAGCACTGACCGGGCCACTGCGTCCTGGGGACGTCCTGCTGTGACTTCCCCTGCGCTGTCTGGAGACCAGCCATGGTACTCGGCCACGTGGGCTGAGCACGTGCACACACTCGGCACCAGAAGGGTTCTGTGGCAGCACAAGGTTGTTGGGAACGCGGTGGACTGCTCCATCTTGCCTGGCTCTCCCCGTGGAAGCGCGTCCCCACAGGACAGATGCCTCTGCTGGCCGGGCTGAACCGGCCAAATGCTCCTCCTGAGACCCTGGGCACCCGGTGGAGAGAGATGAAGATGGCTGCCATGGAGAAACCACCGCGTGTCCAGGAAAACCCACCGTGCTCAATTCCTCGACCACGCTTGACTACAAAAAGCAAATTACCTAAACCATCTGCTTTGTCTAATAAACGGAGCAACGAAAATGGCTCAGACCAATTTCTCAACAAATACCGAATAAAATGGAAACCAGCCATTGTTTTGGAACAAAGGTATAATCAAATCCTAATTTTCTATTCCAATAAACATCTTTGAATTAATGTCTATTCCACTAATTAGGAAGGTTTTTTATTAGTGTTCTACTTGATTAATAAAGCACAAAACACTAGATCACACACAATACTGCTGCCGGTTCCCCGCGAGGGCGCTGGGTGGTCTCTCGCATGCGTTTGAAAGCAGGAGCCAGAGAAGCTGGGAGGAGACAGGAACACGGTGGGGAGGCGAGGGGGGGTGTGCGAATTGGTGTCTAGAAAGCATCACGTTAAATGAGTAAGTAAAAAAGAGAGCTTCCCGGGGCCGTGCTATCATTTCACAGGGCCCAGTAAGACACACCAATAGCATCAGTTTCAATCTGAGGTCTCTGTAGGAACTGCCCCACCGGCCACGATAGCTGCTGCTTTGACCTTTTTGGGGTTTGGGGAGGAACTCTGACCTGTGGCATCTGCTCAGGCGCTTCCCAGGAAGCTGTCTTCCCGCCACCTAGCAGCAGGGCACAGTGGCCACTGTACCCTCCTGCTCCTGGGCAGGTGTGCAGGACCCAGCCAGGTGCTCCTGGGCAGGTGTACAGGACAGCAGCCGCGGGGCAGACTCGGGGAGCCCTGGCCGGCCAGCAGGACTGCTGTGGCTCCCCGGGCTTCCAGCATGCATGACCTTGGGGTTTCAGAGGAGGGTGGAAAGTTTTGTACCAGACCCCAATCTTTCTGTAAGATCCCGGCCGGGAGCAGCATGCAGTACTGGGACGCAGCCCTCCCCATGTCAGTTTGCAGTTGGCGGTGGGCGGGAAGGCTGGCAGCAGAGCGCGACCCCAAAGGGGCCGGATTCTAAGTAGCCCTCGGGACCTCATGCACCAGGGCACAGAACATGGGGACAGGTGGGCATCTCTAATGAGACTCATCTACCAATGCTGTGTGTGTGTGCTTGCGTGTGCTGGAACATGTGCATGCACACAGGTGTGTGTTTTCAAGGAGTTGTAACCAATCACATCCCAATACCCTGAGAAAACAAACTTACAGTGTCACTATTAAGATAAACATTCGTGCATTTCTTTTTTCCTTTTTTTGAGACAGAGTCTCACTCTGTTGCCTGAGCTAGAGTGCCGTGGCGTCAGCTCACAGCAACCTCAAACTCCTGGGCTAAAGCAATCCTCCTGCCTCAGCCTCCTGAGTAGCTGGGACTACAGGCATGTGCCACAATGCCTGGCTAGTTTTTTCTATGGATTTTTAGTTGTCCAACTAATTTCTTTGTATTTTTAGTAGAGATGGGGTCTTACTCTTGCTCAGACTGGTCTTGAACTCCTGACCTTGAGCAATCCTTCCCCCTCGGCCTCCCAGAGTGCTAGGATTACAGGCGTGAGCCACCGCACCCGGCCCGTGCATTTCTTATAGAATCACAACACACAGATCTTTGCTTTCCTTTTTGTAAGAGCACATCTTACCACGTCTGTGAAAACATCATAGTCTTAAGCAGCAGTTTTATAAAAACACATCACAGGACTGCTCGAAGGTGCGTCCATAGTGTCACCACGGTGACCCCACGGCAAGCTCCTTACCCCACGGCAGCTCGGAGAAAGTAGTCAGTCATCCGGCGTTTCAGCCCAGCGTCCGACTGTGAAGCGGAGCTCCCGGTGTGCACGTGGCCCGGGCTGTTCTGCTGTGACTCCGCCCACGCACCTGCCATGGCTCGGCCCAAGTGTGCAGCTCCTGACCTGCCTGCGACCTCCTCGTGCCCTCCCTGTTTAGCCCGTTGTGCTCAGCAGCCTCCAGGTGCCGGTACTTTCTACCTAATCTTGTCCGCGTCCACTCAGCGCGAGGCGGTGTCAGCGGAAGGAGCCCCCTGGTGTCTGGGGGGGGTCTCAGCACTGTGCTCTGGGGCGGGCGCACATCTGGGTCGGGCACACCCCCCAGAAGGAAGTGCCATCGTGGTCACAAGCATTTCAAGCAAGTCCCTGCTGCCCACTCGGGTCTGGAACTGGACGACGGTTCTGACCACGCGCTTCTCTGGCTACGACACGCGTGGACAGGTGCGCAGGCTGCTACCCGAGGGCTCCTGTCCCTGAGGAAGATTCCAGGATGACTTGGCACTCGCTTCCGAGAATGACCGGGCTGAGAAGACAGTGCAAAAGGAGATACCTGGGAGGAGTTTCGAGACGCGGTAAGTGGCGTGTGAGAACCTCCTGGCAGACGCCCACATGTGTTCTCTTCAGCTCAGACACCACGTGTTTGACGTCAGCTTGCATCTCGTGAACACGCGTTCCCTAATTGCAGAATAATCGTTCCCTTTTGCTTCCATTTCTAGAAGTTTTGTTTGGTTCTTCTTCAAATCCACTTTTTTTTTTGTTAAATTCTGTTATTCTAATTAACCACTGACAGATCTAAAACTGATTTCATTGCCCTTTTGTATCACATTATCTGCCTCTCTTTGTTCATGAGACGACTCTCCTTGTCCATGTCCTCGTGGGCTTCGACAGTGTCTATTAGGAGCTCGTTGGCGCCGGCGGCATTGCTCGGTGGCAGGTCCACGCCGCGCGGTTTTACCGTCACGTGTGTGGGCTGTGAGCTGCACAGCCTCTGCCAGTGAATCACGGAGCCCCGCATCCCCTTGGTTCAGAGAGTTGGTTGTCAAACACTCGCCGGCACACAGTGCCCTGAAGCCACGTATGGGAGCCCCTCGGGACGTGTCCAGAACGTGGCCCAGCCCTCTGGGTTCAGTGCCAGCCGCCTCCTGCCCTGGCCGGGAGCTCCCTTGCGTAACAAGCACCTGGGAGTTTCCTTCCCTTAGAGCTCGGCTGCACGCTAACGAGGCTATCCACGGGAGTCGCAGAGGCAGCCTGGGGTCCTCGGCCCCAGAGGTTCACGCTGGTTGGATCTGAGATTCCAGATCCAGCGTTCCCGCAGACTGAGCGCGAGAGGAGTGTGGTCGCTCAGTCACTGTTCTTGCTGCACTTCTGCGAATAATCAAGCCAAATTTACGAGACTAAACTCATTTTGCAGCAAATCAGTCTAACTTTGATCAACTTTGGTAGAAATGCGGGTTACTCTGGAAAGAAAATACATTTTTGAAGAAAACTACGGAGCACCCAGTATTAGATTGTAGCCCTGTTTGGTTGAGGTTTTAGTGCCTCCCTGAAATTGGGACTGGATCTTGAATTCTTCTAGTTTCCTCCAGCATTTGGCCTCCTCCCCAAAACAATCTTGCAGTTTTCCTTGGACCTTCCAACTCGGAATCCTCGCTCCTTTCCTGAGCCCTGTGCGCAGAGGCTGGAGGACTTGCGCACTCCGGAGAAGCTGCCACAACGGCTCGCATGTGGACAACCCTTGCGGCTTCCGCACCGCACACGAGGAAACCGCCAGGTCGCCGCCGCCCGCCTCGCCCACCTGAAGCGAGGCCACCACCTGAACTCTAGACCGGCTGCCCTCTGGACTCAGAACTGCTCACGGCCCGTCCCCACGGTTGACCTTTGCTGTTCTTTATTTTCACAGAAACAAAACTCCCGTCACCATGGCCCGAGGGCTCGCAGCACCCAGCAGGCCACCCTCCCGCTGCCACGTCTGGGCACAGGCCGCCGAGCGAGAAATAGACTCAGACTATTCAAAGGGAAGATGTCTCTTCTGTCCTCGAGCAAGGGGCGATGAAGATTCTCTGCTTGGCCAACGGTCCTCCTGAACCTTCTCCCAGGTAGGTCCGTGCATGTCCTCGTGACACCCGTTTATAGCCAGAAGCCTGCCCAGTCCCGTCCTCGTGTCTGGTCCGCTTGTGTCTGGTCGGGTTCCTCACACCCCCCAGGTGCTATCCGGCCTCCACCTGCCTTTGGGAGTCCAGCTGTGGGGTGGGACCAGAACCCGCAGCCCTGACGTCCCTCTTGGCGACTTTCTGCCCCCGGCCCCACCTGCTCCCTGGCTGTGGGTTCCCACTGGCCTTGCTGTGTTTATTTGACTCTGCAAACCTCGTGTTGAAACTCGACCCTAGTGCTGGAGGGGGCCTGGTGGAGGTGTCCAGGTCATGGGGCGGATCCCTGCTGACTGGGTCGATTCCTTCCCTCTGGGGCGAGCGGGTCTCCCTCTTGGCTGCTGCAGAGCTGGGGGTTGGAGGCCGGCCCGCCCTGCACTCGCTCACTCCTGCCCTGGCCTGTGATCTCTACGTGGGCCGCTGCTTTCTGCCCTCTGACGAGAGAGGAAGTGGCTTGAGGCCTCCCCAGGTACGATGTCAGACCCACGTTCTTGCACAGCCTGCAGAACCGTGAGCCAATAACCCTCCCTCTGCACAAACCACCCAGCCCCAGTGCTCCCTCATGGCAGTGCCAATCGGACGGCACAGCCAGGCCTCTCCCCGCCTGCCAGACCCTGCCGCGGCCGGTGGTCCCTGAGTGAAGTCCTTTCTGTACCTTGCCGGGCATGGCTGAATCGTGTTGACACCAAACCCTCGAGTGGGAGCCCCGCTCAGGAATCACTCAACCGAAAACCAACTCCACCGTCCACCTCTCATCCCCGCCAGCGAAAGCAGCTGTGCGCAGGATGGAAGTGAGCCGCCACGTCACACCCAAGGCGCCTTCCCCTCTGGCCATGGCGAAATGTTCCCGGCGTGTCCTGTTAGGCGGGGAGTGAGCCCGTGTGGCTGGCGAGGACGAGGTCTCCAGGCCCACGGAGGATGAGGAGGGGTCCTTGGATGGAACTGGAGCTGGAGACACACTGTGAGGCCCACCGGGACCAGGACAGGGCCCCGTTTTCACCCGAGATGGTGACGTGTCCTCTTTCATGGCTGGAGGAAGGGACATCGACCCAAACCAGGTGGTGCCAACGCAGGGGTGGGGGTGGGGCGGGCACAGACGGCGTCTGCAGTTTGCGCGGAGATTGTTCAGCCGCGTCTTAGACTAAAACCGCAGTGACGCCCTGACCTCATATGCATCTAACGTCATAGGTCGGGCAGCAACGCGATGTAAGTTCCAGGAAACGCGAGTTGTGTTAGCAATCTACATGCTCAACACCTTCTGGAAACAAAAAGACAAGAGACAATTGCCGTTTCCTTTCCAAATAAAGACCATTCGAATGTGAAATCAGAAGTTTAATATGACACAATTAAATCTATTTATATATCTCACGCTGGAGGATTTCCTTTGAAACAGAAGAAGTTAGAAATCATAAGCAGGTATATGCTTCCTACGTTTGGATAAATTCACTTCTATTAATTATTTAAATTCCAGACAGAAAGAAACAATTGGCACATCAACGCGGGTCTCATCGCAGAACCATCTGGAGACAGAACAGCATTTTGGCATCTTTCCTCCGTTTCGCGGGCCCCTCCCCACCATCCCGCCTTCTGAGGCGCAGCATCTGCGCAGACGGGAACGTGGTGAGAACACAGCGGTGTGGGGGTGTCTGTCCTATGCCTCACCCCACAGAGGTCTCACAGTCCACGCGTCTCCTGCCCCCAGGAGGGGACGTGTCCACAGCCTGCCCTGGGCCTGGAAGGGCCCGGCCTTCACGGAGAGGCCCCCATCGCGGATGGGCCTGTGCTCTGGGGCCCCAGAACTTGTCAGATCCAGATTAGTTCTTCCTGATTGTGGTTGTCTCACAGGACGGTGTTCATTAGGGCATCTGTTTTTGCAACGAATAAATCAATATTTTAATGTTAAAAACATAAGGGTTGGGGATCATGGATGACTCTGGAATGCTGAGGTGGTCACGGGGGGTGCCCGGCCCCAGCAGCAGGCACCACCCACGGCTGGGATGGTGTTTGCCCTGTGGGAGCCCTTGGTCCTTCCTTGGGGTGATGAGCGTGGCTGGTGCTCAGGGCAGAGTGGGGACGTGGAGCGGCGAGAGCACCGAGACGCTGCCACGATTTTGTTATTATTCGCCCCAAAGCTATGGGCGTTAACAGCCCTGCCCCAGTGGTTCCTCCCAGCGACACGCATCCAAGGGCAAACGCAACGGGATCTGTGAGCCTCGGGGCCCATGTGGTGCCTCTCCCTGCAGAGGTAACCCGCCCCCGGAACGCCACATGCTACAGGCAAACGCTCTTCTTAGAGACCCTCTGGGATGTCCTATCACTGCGTCAATTCATACATCCACCATGAAGAACAGGGATGTGTGCTTCAGGAAAAAGTAATTTTTAAAAAGAAATTAAAGATAGATGAAGGATTCCCCTCCTCCCAGAACTGGATGTTTCCATCAACCTCTACTGTTATTTGGTTAAACAAAAATACACATTTAACTGCTAAAGTGCACTGACTACAGGAGCTCTGAGGGCCCCATCACGATGCAGCCACAAGAGGGGACGCATGATGGAAGTCGTACTGTGATGCCCGCGTCGTCGGCGGGCCGGGCGCTCACTGGGGAAGGGCCTTGAGGATGGCGTTCACCTCCTCCGCCACCGCAGTCAGCGCAAACTCGAACTGCTCCTGCAGAGGGGAGAGGAGAGACCGGGAATGAGAGCCGCTTCCCTTACGCCCCCTCATCCAGGCGTGTTGTTCTGCGGAAAGAAATCGCTCAGGAGAGAAACGGGGGTGGCCTCAGATTCCCGTGGGAAGGAAGCAGGACCCTTTGGTGAGGCAGACGGGAAGCTCCGTCCTTCCCCGGGAGACGCTGCCCACGGACACGGCGCGTGCGGGAGTGGCCAGGGGGCTCCAGGGGCCTGCCCTCATCACCTCATCATGCACCCCTGGGCGGAGGAGCCAGGTTTGGACATTGACAGACGCGGAACACGCACAGCTGGAGCCATGCCCAGGTGTTTCCTGTCTTCAGAAACGCGGAAGGTGGTGAGAGCTGCGCTTTTGGATCCAGGCGTTCTCAGCCCGACCAACTTTGCTTCTGGTACCAGAACCGGCGGCAGCTCGTTCAAACCGTCCTGCGCGAGGCCATGGGCGCCCACCGCTCCCGGACGCCAGCACAGCCCTAGGGGCACCACCGGAGTGAGGGGTGGGAGGGAGGATGGCTTCTGGCTCAGGCCCGCTTGCGCCTGCAAAGGGCCAGGTGTGGGCAGGGATGTGCCCGCCTCCTCCCACGCAGGCCAGGTGGGTGAGTGGCCATCCTTGTTGTCCCTTAGTTGCCAGCTGGGAACACTCCCCTGTAAACCCCCGGAGCGGGCCACAGCCACCTGCCGGTTTCAGTGGAGAACGCAGGGAGTGGAATACATTACGTAACCATCACGCAGGGAACGATGTTTGATTAAGAGGAGCCCTGGCGATGCTTAAACATGCGATAATTCAAGGAACAGGGTAGCTCCAAATCCAGAACTAACCCTGATTTCTATTTTGAATGTTCAATGAGTAAGAGAAGCACAGAAAATAACTTGAATTAAAATGTCAGAAAGTCAAAGTCATGTTATGCTCACTCTGGGACAAAGACTTTCTCCTTCAATGCCCCCGACCTGGCGTTAGCGGGATGATCGGAGCTCCGATGTGCTGCCCTTTGCTCCTGTAGTGCCTCTGGGATTCTAGAACCTACTGTTAAAGGAGTCGGCCAAGTCGATTTTGGAACACTCCCAACACCATGCTTGGTTGTTGCTTCAGGACGGGACCTGCGGGACACAGACCCCCCTGTCCCCCCTGTGTGCTTGTGCCATCGGGGGACCCTCTCCTCGAAATCACACGGACGCCGGCCTGGAGGGCGTGGGCTCAGGGCCCGGCCACACCAGGATGGCCGGGATGTTCTGCCCCAAGGCCAGCCTGTCCCTGTCCCCGTCCCCCACGCTAGCAGCCCAGGGGCCCCGCTGTTGGAGGGTCCACGCTAAACAGGCAAACGGCTGCGAGGCCCTGTCCTCCCAACCCACACACGGGCTGCGGTTTTGTGAGGACTTCAAAATGCAAAAAAGTTAAAGGTGGCTTCTGGGCATCTAAGTTAATGTCGTGTATCTATTTACATCTTTCTCACCCTGGGAAACCTGCCTAAGAATGGATCTTCAAAGGGAAAATGGAAAAGGAAGACCTGGGCCGCGTCTGCGCTGGCTGGGGCTAAAGACAGGACGTCGGAACGATGGGAGCCGAGACACTGTAAACGAGACAGCACTTTTGAAAGGGCGCCAAAATAAAACCTGAGACCTGCGGGAGGCGTATCCTACGGTTTCTCCCGCTTCTCTGGTGCCTACGTGCCCGCTGCTGAGAGATGACTGAGGCAGGACGTCCCAGCTGGGCTCGGGCTGCTTAGGTGCCTGGTGACAGCACTGGGCCCACGCTGGCCGGATCGGCAGGGACGTCCCTCCTGGCAGGCCGGGTACAGGACAGCACATGGCAAGGGCGGAAGTTAGAGGAGCGACCCAGACGCCGGCTGCTGCCTGTGCCAGGCGGGGCCCTCTGGTCCCCTGGGTGTGTGCTTATCCTCATGTGGACATTGTCATCTGGCTCCAACCAGAGTCTGGTGCATCCGTGTGAATGGGAACCGTCACCGTTGAACTTTCATCACTCCCGACTCTGAAGAAGCCGCGGTGAGAGTGTCGTCCTCTGAGCGCCGTCTCCCCCCACGGCTCCGCAAACACCGTCCAGGGACGCGCCTCCCCCCGCGCCTCTCTCAGAGGGGTTTGGGACAAAACACCTTCCGATGTCTGACACCTGAGCTGCTCTCGGGTGGAAGTGAGTAGCCCCCGCCGCACCTCCGACGACAGAGCTCAGCCACAGTTGGGACCAGGCATCGTGTGTGCGTGGAGACCGAGATAGACAGAGACAGACAGAGACGGGGAGACAGAGACAGAGAGACAGGTATGCGCGTGCGCACACACACAGAGACCAAGATACTGAGAGGAACGATTTGATTCCGCTGTTGCGGAGGTTTGGTGGGGCCAGTGGGTCTGGAGTGGCCACAGGTGTGAGTGGGCCTCGTGCGGCTGTGTCAGGGTGGCTGGTCCAGCTCCGGTGGGGTGGGGACGTCCGAGACCCAGGCCTGGTTCCCGGGGACAGGGACCTGAGCAGGCTGCGCTGGGAGCGTGAAAGACCTCGCGACCAGGGGCTTTGGAGTAGGAACGAGGGGGAGATGAGGACGCAGGAGGGAAAGAGGTGCGTCAGGCACCACACGTGGACACACGGCAGGTCCTCCGGGTGGTGAGGGGGACACTGCGCTCCGGGGGCATTGGGCAAACTAGTCCTCGGCTTTGACTTCCAGAGCCGACAAAGGTGAGGAGGGGTCATCACGGGAAGGTGCTGAGGCTAGTCTCCTGAGAGCCCTGGGGGCAGAAGCTGCACACAGGAAGGGAGGGGACTTTAACTACCTCCTGCGATTTCATCTTCTCGAAAATGAGGTCCTGGTGCACCTGCCAAGTGCGAGCCATGCAGACTGTGCACTCGACTTCCTGCACGACGTGCGCCTCTCTGGGCGGGTTCCTGTGTCCGCCTTGTGCGGTGTCAGCTCCCGGGGTCTGGACGTGCCTGCTGGGCAACTGTGCGCAGCTGGGGAGACTCTTCCACGGTCTGCGTCGTTCCCTGGGTCTGATGGCGCTTGGGCAGGCGTTCGCTAAACGTTGGTTGTTTGTTCGACCGACCCACATTCCAGGGAGGCGAGCAGCTACCCTGGGGTTGGTTTTGTTAACACAAAAATGAAATTTTGCCAGTGGGGCCATCGCCATCTCGGCCGTGGCCTCTCACCTCGGTCCCCAGCTTGTGTCTAGTCAGTGAGCAGACTGCAGACCACCTGCTCCAGGCGCGCATCAGAGTGATCAGCTGGAATGTTACTATTTATATGCCCAAATAATTTTTTTTTGAGACAGAGTCTCACTCTCTTGCCCTGGCTAGGGTGAGTGCTGTGGCATCAGCCTAGCTCAGAGCAACCTCTCACTCCTGGGCTCAAGCAATCTTTCTGCCTCAGCCTCCCGAGTAGCTGGGACTACAGGCATGTGCCACCATGCCTGGCTAATTTTTTCTGTGTATTTTTAGTTGTCCAGGTAATTTCTTTCTATTTTTTTAGTAGAGATGGTGTCTCACTCTTGCTCAGGCTGGTCTTGAACTGCTAAGCTCAAGCGATCTGCCCGCCTCGGCCTCCCAGAGTGCTGGGATTATAGGAGTGAGCCACCACGCCCGGCCCCCAAATAATTTTTCCAGCTTTTTGTGAAACTGAACTTTTGGGGGAAGTTCAGTCTCACAGGGGAATGTTGGGCAAAGCAGTCATAAATTAGGATAGAACGGGGATTTTTATGTGTTTACTATTCCTTTATTTAGAATTCTAGGAGCTAAATTTATGCAGACCTTTCATGACCTCTTTGCACTCACCCTGCAGAGGAGAGAGCTGGCGGTCAGGAAGCTATGCAGGAGGGAAAGCGTCTGTCTGCGGTGCCAAAGAACAGGAGCTTCGGGCCACCAGATCATCTGGCTAATGATGCTATGTGTCGGCTTGATCACTTTCCACTTAAAAGCGAGGATGGAGTTGAGCTCATGGCCTGCATGATGATGAGCTCAGCTCCCCTCCCTCGATGGGTCCCAGAGCCCCCAGGCCAGGACCAGCCCAGGCCTCGGCCATCGGGGACGGCCTGTTCTGCCAAACAGAGCACAGACAGTGGAGGGCGGGCTTCCTCCCTGCGCTGTATCAGGCAGGGTTTTCATTTTTTGGTAAGATGCACCTTCCCAGGATTCTGCCGGGGTCTGCACTGGCGTCTGTCTGCATCTGGGCATCCGCCCCCTGGTGGGGACAGGCCTGCTGAGAAGGACACGGGACCGGGGAGAAGGACCAAGCTGCGAATAAGATCCCCGTGACTCATCCCAGGCGGTTGACGCGGACGCGGACGCCTTCCGCGCCTGGTGGTGAGAGTGGCCCTGACTTGCAGCCTCGACAGCCTCTTCTGCTCGGTCCCGAGTCACCGTGGCGTCGGGCTCCGGGCCTGGGCGGTCCAGGGATGCAGGGCCGGTGGGCAGGTGGTCGCCGACCTGCCTTCCTGGAGTCGACGGCGCCCCCCTCGCAGCACTGACCAGTCCGGGGGGGTGGAGAGGCTGGCAGCACAGGCCCGTCCATGAGCAGGGCGCCTGGGGCCTTGTCACTGGGACAGCAGCTGTCACTCGTGTCCCCTCCTCTCTTGACGGCCTCCCATTTACAGCATGCACCATGGCAACAGCACAGAAAGAAACAGAGGTACAGTTTGGGTTCCCCCCGAGACACTGATTACAGGAGGATAAACGGCCTGCAGACACACCTGCAGCAGGTGATGGACGTGCCTGTCCCTGCTGAGGGACCAGAGCAGATGTCCTCGATCTGGGACATCCCTGCCCAACACGCTGCCCCTGCACGGACCATGAGGGGACACGAGACAAACCCAATCGGGATACTTGTAGGGAAACAGAGCAGAGAACCTCTCACAGCCGCGAGGCCGTCCCAGACCGTGGCAGGTGAGGGGCCGTGGCCACACGCAGGAGGTCTCGGCTGCTCCTATTCCAGGGACAGGTCACTGGAGGCCTGGATGAGACCCGGTCAGCCGGTGGTTTGCATCCACACTGACTCCCCGGTTTTGACACCCGCACCCAGTGATGGAAGGCGTTAGCATTCGGGAAACAGGGTGAAGGGTCCATGGATTTATGTGTGTTATTTCTGTGATACCTTGTAAGTCTAATATAATTTCAAAATTTCAAATTAGAGAAGCTAAAAAGGTATAAAGTGTGCTGTGGCTTACAAGGTACCTTCACAGCAATCACACGGATTCCGTGAGGGTCCCGCGAGCTGCACACGGAGGCCCACGTGAACCAGGAGCGCAGGGACTTCCGCAATGCCACGGAAACGGGGTCTCACCTGGGCCTCAGTTCCAACGCCAGTCAGCTCAAATCCAACCAGAAACCTTTTGCTTTCACCCTGTTGCTGCAAACTGTGCCTTTTCGACAAGTATGAGTCACTGTGGGTGCTCGGGGACCCCAGCATGCCCTAGGGACACTGCGATGGCCACTGTCCCCATGAGCACCACGTAGGGGGTGCAGGATAGTGGGGCTGGGCAGAGGGTTTCCCTAGAAGGGTTCCGGGGTCTGCCCTGTATCGCTCTCCACAGAAACGCAGGGGCTCCCCGCCCCCAATCTGGTGCACGGAGAGCTCCCGTTCACTGGGCTCCGACTACCTGAGATTCAACGCGTGCACTAACGTTACGCACGTCCGGTGGCTGCGGGAGTCACCAGTATATGTCTATGGGGGCCCAGGGTGCCTCCGCCCGCGAGGGACAAGGTGGACGATGATCTGTCTGAGCAGAGCCATCCGCATGCGGCTTAGGTTAAACCCGGCCCCATTCTCTCCCCTCCCCAGGAAAACCGCCGCAGAGGGACACCTTGGATATGCCCACGGTCCCAGGGACGGACTGACGGTACCTTGGTCTGGACCATGCCGGGTCTCTGGTCCCGCAAGTGCTCCAGCGTGGCGGCGATGTCAATCTCTTTAGCACCTGCAACGAATCACAAACGGGGCTGAGCCGAGCACGAGATAATCCCCTGCGCGCCTGCCAGTCTCCCGCTGTCCAGGCTCCCTCTGGGCTAAGAGGCCGATTGAAAGTCATCTCGCTCCCTGCAGCTGTAATTTCAGACTCTCGCGCAAAAGGAGGTGAGCGTGGCTTTCGTCGGCGTGAATTTGAGGAGGCTGGGCTGAGGAACGGTTATGAGATGCCTTTATAGATACCCGCCACTAAGGCTTCACTAGCTTTTTTTCTGGTGGCATTTTAAAGACTTTTTTAAATCAAAAGAAATGGTATATACACTTCCATTTTTATTGCATAGGATTTTTTTTAAAGAAATGGAAAATTAGACTAATTAGACTAAACACTAATATTGGCTTTTAAATTTAGAATTCCCTGTTTCTTAAAACCGAGTGTTTCGAATTTTAAGAAAAGGTAAAAATGCCCGTGGCCGTATCCTAGGGTAGCGGTTTCCCTGAGAGCCATCCTTAGAGGCAGGCGGTGCTGCCGGCTTGCAGGTAACGTCTGAGCTTTGAGTTTTAACCTCATCATTAATTCAACACATACTCTCGTTTCCCCACGATTCTCGGCCCCTAGTGGACAGAGTAGGACAGGATCCCACCCTCTCCCTTGCTGCAGTGTAGTGGGGGCAGGACAGGCCCCCCAAGCGAGGAACGCCAGCTCTCACCGAGGGCAGGGGTGCTCCTCAGAGGTGGCCAGGAGTCGCCGGAGCAGGGTTGGCAGGTGCCATCCTGGCAGATGTGGCGTCTCTTCTCAGCCTCGCCAGGACAGCAAGGTGAGGACTGTGCCTCCTCCTCAAGGATGAGGACCCCAAGACTCCCCAAGGGCCAGCGGCTTGTCCAGGCCACACCAAGAGGAGGAGGCCGCGTCCGCCAGAACCCGCCACACCAGGCAGAATGGCGCAAGCCAGGGAGCAGCCACCAGGAGAGCCCTGGCCTTTCTTTTCGGCCCCAAGCCGAGCGCACAGGACGTCCCTCACCCATCGCAGCAGGAGAGCAACTGTGAGCGTCCCCAAGGCTACCCTCAGGCCTTCACCCGCGGTTCTGTGGCTGTACGGGGTGGCAGCGAGAAACCAGGGACGTTTGTGCACAGCCGGCGGTGATTCCGGCTCTTCAGGAAGATCCTCCCCTTGGGGCGGGGGGTGACCTGATGCCGTGTGTCACCTTGGGGGAGAGGACCTGAATGTGGCGGAGCTGCTGGCAGCTGGAAGGAGAGGTAGGGACGGCTGCGGTGCAGGGGCAGGGACCTGTTGGAACCAAGTGTCACATTTGCATTCAGGGAAACAAAGCCAAGAGCAGGGTCAGCCTGGCGGTTAAGACACCCACGGCCCCGGCCAGGCCTGCTTGGCCTGTGTCCGCATCCGCCAGGTGCAGGTGCAGGTGGCACAAGCTCTCGTATCTCCTGGGCTGCTGGGATGCCACTCGGCGGGCGCCCGTAACGGGGCGCCACTGTCAGGACTGAGCTGACGGCCCCCCAGCTCCCCGGCACGAGGAAAAGAACACGGTTCGGCTGGGCCTGGCAGCCCCGTGGACGCCCACCCACCTCTCCAGGCAGGACAGGAACGGCCCCTCGGGACAGCTGCATGGCCTGGTGACCCCAGGTGGAGGGCGCTCCCGGGGGGTTTTGCTTAACTGCTGCTCCATGGGTGGAAAAGGTTCCCAGAGTTGACGAGGCCACCATAATACATTCTTGTCCTAAAGGAAATCCACACATTTAAAACAGTCTGAAACAAACGATGAGTTTGTTAAATGTGCAAATCAGGCGCCAAAGTGCCCTCCGGAGGCAGCATCGCCAGGCAGCTGCGGCACGAGGGTCTTTCCGCCTCTTCCCCCGTTACCTGGCGGCTGGTGCCAGCGGAGTCATGGTAACAACCATGCAGAGAAACTGGCTTCTCCAAAAACACAATTTGCCTGAGAAAGTCAAGGCCCCATGTGGAGAGGCGGTGAGCGGAGAGGGGTGTCAGCTTCCGTTCCCCGTCAGAGACGCTGGCCGTGACCGTGCTACGGAACTTTTGCCGCGATTTAGCTGTGAGTGTGAGAAACGTCGCAGCTGCAGACAGAAGGATGAGGAAGTTGTGATTCACATCTCAAGTTGGCCGTAGAGCCTGACACTGAACGCAGACCACAGACAACGCGTCCGAAAGGAGGGGGGCACAGCCACCAAGCACCCCCCTTCTGCCTGACTGGCTCTGAAGAAACAGCAAGACCTTGCTGTTTACCGCGGCGTGTAAAACACACCTATACGGGGAAATCGCTTCCTGGTAAGAAGCGACAAAGAGCATTTCTGTGCGCGGTGGAATCACCCTGCCCACTGTCCATCCACCCCCTCACTTAGGAGGAAGTCGTTCTGCCAAACCGTCGGCATTAACAATCGTTCATAAACCGGGAAGATGCGCAACTAAATATACTACAGGGGTCTCATAACGCCTGCAGCATCACGACCGCCGACGTTGGTGAGAATCGCGCTGCATGTGGGGGAGGGCAACGAGCCCGGACGCAGACCCTTCGTGTAAAGAGCCACTGGCCACGTCCGTGTTCGCGGTGGGGCCACGCCGTCTGCAAAGAGCGCTCTCTGGGCATGTCTCCAGCCGGTCTCTGCTGGGGCTCTACACAATTTAGTAGAACTGGTCTTGAGTAATTAAAAATATAAGATGTCCATTGGCTTTTTAGAATTTTTTCCAAAACAAAAACAGATCGAGCACTGGGTTGCAGCCAGGCATCAGGTGATGGAGTCTGGGCGGTGTCTCGCTTCCTGCCGTGCGGGGTGGCCAGGGCATGTCTGCCTTCCCCCATCTCTGGAACACGCCTTATTTTCCCTGTTTCAAGGGGTCCTTGCGAGGACAGGTGAGATGACACGAGATTATGACGTGATTTACAACACACATTAGGTGCTCGAGCTGCTTCACAGATTCCACACATGAAAGTCCTCCAGGAGAGCCTGGCACATCACCTTCCTGGCCGGCTTCCCAACACGAGGACAATGCGGCCGCCCCGCCGCCACCGGACAGCTTTCTGACTTCGGAGTCACGAACTTCAGGAGCGTTAGATGTGGTGTAAAAGCTGATTTGACAGAGAAACTCTGAGTCCTTCCAAGATGCGATATTGAGGGATTCATCTGGGATACAGCCCTGAAAAACCTCTCTTTTTTAGTTTTTGTGGGGTACTTTCTCGTAGTCCCTGAAATTGATTTCAAAGAAATAACTTTCAACAGCTATTAAATTCTGAAGGGCTTTCTGTACGATAAAACGAGTATGGGAGGCTTAAATACCCTGCGGTCGCCCATGGGAAGTCGTTCTTACAGAATTCTGGTGGGGACGTCGGAGCCGCCCAGAGCCACGGTTGGTGCCGGCTGGGAGGCAGCTCCTGCACGGGGCGGTTTCCTTGGAGACCACGGCTGCCCACGGCTGCCCATGATCCTTTGACTAAATATACGCATAAAATCTCTCTCATCTTACCACGTTGCAACACCTCTGTGCTGTTTGTGAGCAAAAGAGAGAAGAGTAACAATCCAATGAGCCAGATGCATTTTACTACAGATTTTTTTTTTTTGCCCAGAAGGTTTTACAGACTGCGGGGATACAATGCATTTTCCTTAAAAGTAAGCAGGACAGTATGGACCAAATGCACAGGAGACAAAGGCCTTTATTTTGCAGCAGTAAATTTTCTCAATTCTGCCCTCTGAAAGAACTGAGAAAATGCTGGCTCCCACCTAAACGAATTTCAAAGGAGTAAAAGAATCCAGAATAAAGGTGATCATTACGAACCCACAAGGGGCAGAGTAGAATGGTCCTGCGCTCCACGACGAGAGCACAGGCCCTCAACACCTCCAGTCGGGGAAGTTTGTTTTGTTTTGAGCTCACGGTTTGGTGGAGCCGAGTTGTTAGGGGCAACGACACGCCGTCCTCTAGCCCTGGCCGCCAGCAGAACAGGACCCGGCACTGCCCCGGGTGATGGACGTCGCGGCCAGAGTTCCCTTGTGGACAGCAGAGCAAAACCGAGCTCAAGGTGAGAGAGGTCGGGGTAGTTTGGGTATGTGTGGGTCTCAGCACCTCCTCTTAGCACCGACTGCACGCTATGTGCCCACACAGGTGCACACACCGTGCATACGCACACACATCACGCACACACACATGCTCACCCACACACCACCCTGGGCCTTCTGCGCCGAGTGGTTCTTACTTCATGCTTTCCCTGGATGGTCCTAACCAGGGACGTACAAAAACCACAAGCAGGGAGGCTTTAGCCGACCTTCTACATAAACCAGTCTCCTTTCTGTGACGCTCCCCGGAATCAGAGGGGACAGACGTGCATCGCACCCGCTTGGACGTCACGCACATCAGAACAGAACAAACCCGGCATTCCTTTTTTTTTTCCTTTGAACAAGTTCTAAATCGTTCTTCCAGAGAAGCTGAGATGCTGTAAATCTTTGTAAAAATACAAGTGAAACACAACACAGGACTCTCAGTGTGTGGTCATTTCAAAGTCGCTGTCCTCTAACCCTCCGGGAGAACAGGGCATTGTGCAAAATATCCTGCTAGAACATCCCATAATACTGCGTAGGTGTCGCCAGCACTGGCAGGAGGACACCGGCTCCACCGCCTGTTTCCGGCACCCATGTGCAATGAGCACCACTCACTTAGCAGGGGAGGGTCAGGACAGGGCGGCTGCTGAAAGAGAAACGAGGTTGCCCGTGAGAGCCCAAGGCCGCCCCCCGCGACCACACGTGGGCCACGTGGACGTGGTGCCGACTGCGCGGGCTCCCTCCCTCCCCCATGCCCGGGAGCGGCGAGTTAGCTGCGAGTGCTGCCTCCCCGTCCACAGTGAGAGGCGTGGCAACGACGCAAACGTCTGGAACCAGGGAGCGCCTAAATGCGTCGCAGTGAGGTGCCCAGGCCCACAGGGAGGTCCCCTCGGCCCTCGGGACGGGCCCTGAAATCCGGATGGAGCAGCGCAGCGCAGGGCAGGGCGGTGGGCAGACGGGGAGGAGCGAGTGGGTGGCTGAGAGGGAGGAGAAGGGGACGGCAGGAGCGTTTTCTCTCAGGTGTCCTCAGATCCTGGCGCTCCCAGCGGCCTCCCCTGAAGCTCTGTCCTCGAGGGGCTTTGGGAGGAGGCAGGGGAGAGGGGCCCGCAGGGACCCTGCCGAAAGACACTCCTGGGCCCCGCGCCAGCAGAAGTGCCCCAGGACGCGCGGCGGGAGCCTGGAGCGAGACCTGCTCAGGCTGGAGGACGGCGCTGTTGGGGCCACGGTGGGGGGGAGCAGAGCCCCACAGACCAGCTCCCGGGTGGGGCGAGAATGGAGCGCGTTCGAAGGATGGCCAAGCACAGGCGTGCGTGCGCCTGCGAGGAGGCGGAGGGTGAGCTGGGCGAGAGGCGTGAGGACGCTTGACCCCAGGTGGTCTGGGAGCCCCTGCTCAGCAGGACCACGTTCTCCCGTCACCGTGAGAGACTGAGGGAGGCTGAGCTGAAGCCACTCGTAGACAGCGGATGGAACCGCTCAGGACACTCCGCGGTGGGGGCTGCACAGCTCATGGACACACACGGAGTAGTCGTGAGATGGTGCTTTCCAGAGCAGTGGGTCCCCCCGCCCAGGAGAAAGTCGGCCTCAGTGTCGCCCCTGCCCGGCCCAGGGGGACGGCCACACCCCAGGACGCTGCTCCTCCGAGTGTCCCGTCTTCCCACCCAGGGGGGACTCTGCGCAGCACCAGGGGCCCTGGCCGTCCCCATCCCAATGCACAGAATAGCGTCGGGGAGGGAGAAACGCTGAAACAGCAGCGAGGGAGAGATACCTACTGCCTCCCCCACGGCTCCTCCCTCCGGAGAGCCGCACTGACACCACCCCCATTCTGAGGCTGTTTCCACCCGCGGCTCTCGGGAGCTGCGACGGCGCCATCACCTGGGATGTGTGAAGTCCATTTCCTGCTGACACTGCCTGTTTCCTTGTTCTGGCCACATGAGAGTGAAATGTCCCCTGGACGTCCCCTGCTGCGTGTAGCTGGCTTGTCCGGGCGACTCACTCCCTGTCCCTGCCGTCCTTTGCGCCAATGCCCCGATGCTGCGGCTGCGGCCGGGCTCACCCACTCTTGGAGACCCCACGGCGGGTCTGGCCTGGGCTTGGCTGCTGCCCCTTCCCCGAGGGCTTCCTCGCTTCCCCGGGCGGTGGCAAGAGAACCGAGCGCGGGGTCCTGCCGTTTCCGCCTCACCGTCTGCCCGTCCCCTTCCTCACGTGGTTCTCCCCAGAGCCCCCGACAAACTTCCCCAGCACCTGCCCCCACCGTCCTGGACCCACCGCCGGCTGCCCTCCCAGCGCTGCCTGCTGGGGCCCGCGCCATCCTTCCCCTTGGGCTCCGACCCATTTGCAGACAGACCAGGGTGCCACATCCGACCTGGCCGTGGGCAGGTCACAAACCTCAGGGAGCTGCTTCCTTAGCTCCCAGCAACACAGTCAGCACAAACGTCCCCTCGTCCCCTCGGTTCTGTGATCTCTCCACACCCCAGATAGCTGGCGAGTGACGCACACACCCTGCCGTGCCGCGTCCCCAGGCACACTCGCCTGCGCTCCCATCTGACTCAGCAGACAGCCGCTGCCCGCTTCTCAGGGGCATAAACTCCAGGAGGAGGGGGCTTTCCTGTGCTGACCGCCGTGTCCCCAGACCCTGTGCCTGTCAGCAGCAGCTGCTCGATAACTAGCCACCGAGCTGCGTCGACCGTGGTGTGTCCCCTGTGACCCACCAGACCACACGTTCGTTTTCAGTCTGGTGTTTGCCAAAAGGACTGACGTCACAGTGGGACTGCAGGAGGTGACAGGGCAGGGGACGGGAGGGGACAGGAGGGGACGGGAGGGGCACCTCCCACGCTGGTGCTGGATAGGCAGAGGCCCTAAGTTCTGTACGCTAAAGGGCCAGAGAAAAAGATTTCAAAAAATTTTCAAAAAAGATAAGCTAGATTTCATAAAAATTAAACGTTTTTGTTCCAGAAAGAACACTACTGAGAGAGCGAACAGACGAGTGGCACGATGGGAGGAAACACTTGCAAACCCCACATGTGTAAGGGACTGACGTTCAGACAAAAAGGCTCTCACAACTCAGGAACAGCCCAGTTCAAAAATGGGCAAAGGACCAACACGCAGCGTCCAACAAGCACAGGCGAAGACGCCCAACGCCACAGTCCGTGGGGAAACGCAATCACAAGCGCTCCCCGCCCTCGCTGGGACGGCGACGTCAAACTGGAAAACACCGAGTGTTGGTGAGGTCGTGGAGAAAGCGGAGCCCCGTGCTCTGCGGTGAGACGGGGCAGCTCCGTCGGAGCAGTGCGGCGGCTCCTCAAACAGGTGAGCACGGAATCACCGCACGGTCCGGCAATCCTACCGCCGGGGAAGCGCCCGGAAGAGTGAGAGCGGCGTTCGCAGGTATCTGCACACCCGTGTTCACGCAGCACCACGCACCACGCCAGCAGCTGGAGACACCCCGACGGGTGAACAGAATGTGGCCTAGTCCTGCAACGGAGTCTCATCCAGTCACACGGAGGAAGGAAATCCTGACACCTACCACGTGGATGAAGTTGAAGATGTTAGTTCAGTGCGACACGCCGGTCACAGGAGGGCGAGCACGTGTGATTCCACTTACGAAGTCCCAGAGCAATGAGACCCACAGGAGCACGGTAGGGTGGAGACTCCACATCCTTGCACAAGGCGATGCCTGTCCGTGCACACAGCGCGGCAGGAGACAGCAGCGCAGACGAAACTGCCGAGGACGCAAACCGGGTGCTGGACGTGAGGTCGCCTGGGCACCCCCACTCGT
This sequence comes from Avahi laniger, assembly GCA_963575035.1. Lineage (NCBI taxonomy): Eukaryota > Metazoa > Chordata > Mammalia > Primates > Indriidae > Avahi > Avahi laniger. The sequence goes on along the minus strand of CAUYSK010077568.1, from coordinate 110,671 downwards.
CCGCGCGCGGTGCCGGACTCTCAGGAAGCTCCCAGTGAATGCACGTGGAGAAGGCGGCTCCAGCACCCTGCACGGCGAGATCCCCGTCTGTGCCCTGCCCTGCTCCAAGAAGAGCTGGGGGTCCTCCCACCCACTCTGGGCCTTCTGAACAGCCACAGGTGCGGGTGGGGGCTGGGCCGCGCTCTGTGGGTTCTGTGCCGGCCCTGCAGGCCCCCCACCAGAGGACCCAGCAAATGGGGCCTTTGGGCACAGCCCGCCGGCCTGGTGCCCTCCGCTCCTTTGACACCTGTGCGGAAGGAGGAAGAGCTCTGAGGAAGGGGCTGTCAGCCCGGGAAACTGCTGGCTGAGAAAACACTGTTTGCTCCACGTGAGCTCAGCCCCCAATGAGAGCGGAACACACCACGGAAAAGCCCGTTCTGACGCTTTGCGCAGACATCGCCTGTGCGTCAGAGACGCTTTGCTGCAGCAGAGACAGCTCGCGAGTATTTTGCAGACAGCTGCCTACTTTCCTCCACGAAGCCCTGTGCCGAGCGTGGGCCTGTTTACTTTGATTTCAAACTGCGGTGTGGTCCCCTTGCTGCTGAGCTCGACAGTGGAGAAAGGACTTAAATTATTCCAAGTTTATTCTTAAAGGCCCTTAACTGGGCCCGGAGGCCTTAATCCCCGAAAGGCTGCATGGACAAGGGCCGGCTGGCGGCCGCAGTTGCAGCTGGGCGCGCTCGGCCCGGGACTGAGGTCAGCGCTGGGGGGACGCCTTGGAGAGGCATTCTTTGGTCCCGGCAATTCATTCCTTTTCAGAAAGGGAAGCGGGAAGAAAGGTTTCGCGTCCAGGGCTCTGGGTCTTTGATCATTTGATGAACACTGGCCTGCCATGGGGCCTCCGGCTTCTCGGGCCAGACAAAGACACCGCCCGGCACACAGGCCGGCCCGGCCCCCCCTAGAACAGAACACGACGCCTCTCAGGGTGGTGGCCTGGGAAAGGTCCCCCTCTCGGCAGGGGCCGCCCTGCCCTGCGAGCTCCCCTGAGACCACAGCCAGGCCCAGGTCAGGGGATTTGGCCCCCCAACCCCGTGGAGGGAGCAGGTTGGGAGGAGAAAGGGGTGGCTGGTCTCAGAAGAGGCCTCTGCCTGCCCACGCTGGCCAGTTCCACATGGCTGGACGCGCATTGTGAGCCGGCTGCACGCAGAATGGCATCTGACGTTACACGGTACGGTGGACACAGTCAACAGTGGGCTGCGGTGCCCAGACAAGGATGTCCGCCCTGCCCCCCACGCAATCCTGAGGCCAGAACACACTTCTCCAGGTTTGCCCTGTTGCAGAGGGGACCCGGGCTCTGTCGTGTGACGCGGCGATGCCAGGGCAGCCCCAGCAGATGCGGGAATTGAGAGGCTCTTGTCCCTGCTCACGGCAAGTCTCCACGTGAAGTAAACGTGCCCCGAGCGGCTCATCCCGCCACGCCGTGGACAGACGCAGGTGTGGACGGTAGCACGGTCTGAGCTGCCCAGCCGGCAGCCGGTGTAACAGAAGGGACACATTTCTGCGGGAGGGCGAAGGAGCAAGGGCCGGGACAGGGAGGAAGCGCCAGTCCCCCAGTGGCTCCAACAGCTGGGAACTTGCGAAGGACGACGCAGATTTGACGAGACACGGTGGTAACGGGCAAGGAAATCGGGGGCTTTTCACGGAAACAGCGAGGGCTGTTACGTCCTAGAACCAAAACAGCGTTACAAGAACACCAGAGTGTTTGTGTTTTGGTTTTGTTTGCTTCTTTTGCTATTTACAATCCCTGGCCCTAAGCTAATTTAGGGTCCTTAAAACAACATTTGGTGGAACAAAAACCAATTTCATTTTCTCCCCAGCAGGCGGCAAAGGCGGGCGTGGGACCCTGGGTGCGGCTCTTGCCGGCGACGGCGCTAGGACTTTGGGTCACGTGGTCTAGTCCCACATGGGAGGCCACGGCTATGGCTTTATCTTCACACATGTATGTCCTTGGGCTAAAGATGTGTTCTTTTATTTTTTTATGGGAAGAAAAAGCAGAAAGGAAAACTCCTGTTTCAGAATCGCTGGCTTCTGTGTGAAATGTGTAGAAACTCATTTCTACAACCAATCTCCGCCCGTCGCTGGACAAAGGGCAAAGCGGGGTGTTCTGGAGGGCGGGGGCTCCACACAGGCACATGTATGTGCCTGTGGGAGACGTGCGTGTGTCCAGATACAGAGAACGATGAATTCGCAAGCGGGAGAGACGCCACGCGACGTCGCCACCTCGGCATTTCCCAAGTTCACCGGCACAGCAGGCGTCGCGGGTACAACGGGTGTCTTTCAGATGTGTCTGGGGCACGCGGGTTCCAGAGAGATGGACGCGTTTCTCTGGGCACCTTGGCGTCCCTGCTGCGCCGGGCGCACGCAACTCCCCAGGGGTGGACTGGCCGGGACCCTCCCTCCGCCGCTGTTCTAAAGGGACGGCTTCGGGCTGGGGCTGGGGCTGGGGTCTGCAGGGCAGCCTTGGAGAAGTGTCAGGCCGGCTCACTCCCCACAGTTCTGTGGGAGAAACTGGGCCCAACAGGGACATAGCTCATCACCGGCAGAACCGGGACCCCTCAGATCCGCCCGCCATGTGCGCCCTCCTCTTATCTGGTGACGCCCCAGGCTGATCACCCGGTGCTGCCACGAGAGCAGAGGCCCCGGGAGGGCAAACAGGCACACTGAGATAAGAGAGATGTCAGAACAGCGCGGAAAGGCCTGTCTGAGGTAAGGCGGTTTGTATCCGAGGGCAGTCACTCCCAGAGATTTCTAGTGTGACTCCAGCGTGAAACCCAAATCACAAACGCTCTGCAAGTACGGCTTTCACAACAGTGCAGTTACACAAAACACCTTAACGTTTGAAGACCCACGGGTTGCATCCTCCCCAGATCGGATGCTAATGTCATGATGTAGCTACAACTCCCTATCGAGGACCTACCGTGCGCACAGCGCGTGGGGGCCGTCGGCAAGGGGGGGCTGAGAGGAAACGTGCTCGCTGCAAGTCACCCTAATGTGACTCAGGGAAGGGACGACAATCTGCTAATCTTCCAAGGCCTCCTCTGAACATCCCACCCTACGTTACCATGGCAACGCGGTCCCCGCTCGGAGCCTACCAAGCCTGGGTGCCGGCTCACCTTTGGCCATCTTGTTGAGAACCATGTCGATCAGGATGTAGGTGCCACTCCGGCCCGCGCCGTCACTGCCAACAGAAGGAGAGCGAGTGAGCGCCGCCGTCCGGGAGGCACACAACCAAGCTAGCGACAGCTACTCCCTCCACGCCGAGGGGCTCCGGTGGGCTGGGATCACGCGGTGGGGCAGAAGGGCGGGAACCGGGCTGTCGCGTGCCTTCCGGGCAGCTCACGGGACCAGCTTTCTGCTTCTGCGCGTCTGTTACTTCCTCCCACCCCCGCTTTGGCCAAAGAGTGGTCGGTTTTGTCAGGAGGGAAAGGGAAATAATGGCTGACTCTGTCAGAGTCGATGGCATTTGTATCAAAAGTGTCTGCAAGGTTCTTTCTCTGTCATCCCTGGGCAGCCTCCGGGCAGAGTGGAGGAGGCTGGTGCGGGCTCCGCTGGCAGCTGCGCTTTCGGCACGTCAGCACGGGCTGCGAGTTGCCCTTTTTTTGGTTGCTTGTGAGACGGAGTCTCGCTCTGTCACCCAGGCTGGACTGCTGTGGTGTGATCACAGCTCACTGCAGCCTCGAATTCCTGGGCTCAAGCAATCCTCCTGCCTCAGCCTCCCAAAGCACTAGGATCACAGGCGTGAGCCACCGCCCCTGGCCGGTCTGCCCTTTTTAAGTGACTGTGGTCCCTCTCAGAGGTAGAAGTATGTGTATCATTTGGTACTTAATCATATTCTTTAAAAAGCACTCTCATTTCATCTCTTTCTCATCCCACCAGCTATAATTGGAATATTTACCATCTGGGCTAGAGCTGTAAAAATGTTTTGAATTCTGCCTCAACAATAGCAAATGAAACAGTGAAAACTCCCTTTCTGGGAGAAAGGCGGCCTCAGCGCCATGCTTGTTTCACAAGGAATGTGCGGAACCACTGCCTTCCCCCACGCAGGGGCCGCCGCGGGGCTGCCTGGGTGTGAGGGGCCCTCGGGCACCCGTGCTTGCTCTCACGCCAGGGCCGGCTTCTAAACGGAGGGCTTTTTACACCATACGCCCAGGGAAATAACGGCGACTTAAGGAAAAAAATAAATGTTTCCATTTCAAGACTTCAAGAATGGTATGGCTACGACAAATCATTGTGCTTCTAGTTTCGGGTCGGCCTGCAATCCCGAGACATCGCTGGAAAGCCTCGCTCTCTGATAGAAAACAATCACTGCGTTTGGCTTTAACATGTTTCCGTGAAGAAATGGCTGAGAAAAGCTGCCCTGGGAAGACGAGTGTTTCCATGTTTCACTTTGGTACACGCCTCCACTGCGTCACCCAAGCGAGCAGTGCCTGGTCACTGCGAACGACCACGTCTTGCTGCAGGGCGTTTTTCTCACGTGTCTACCTGCACCGCACACCCGTGTGCATGTTTTAAGATATGCTACAGACGTCTCCCAACTGACCAGCTTGTCTCGATACACTTGTGGGTAAAAGATGTTCTGTTCTACTCTTTCAGGACACACTCTATTGTCGCACCTTCTTCTCTCTCAGACAGAAATACACAGACACGCACACGCTTGCTTCTTGACTGAACTGCAGATTTGGTGTTTGATCTTTGGAGAGAGATTTATTATTTATTCTAGGCAGAAAAGAGCATTCTATAAGACAGTTCTAGAAAAATGGAGTATGACTTCTTTACCTAAAATACTTGAGCATCAAGTCCAGTAGAAACAGGAGCACAAGACTGAGTTTTCTCGTGTGGATCTAGTCCTACTGCTGTGGTTTTACGTGAACTAAGGCAAGGAGTCACGGAGCTTTTACTCAAAGGCTCAGACTCATTCAAAGGACTGGCGGTGGCGTGCGTGTGTGTGCGTGTGTGTGTATGTTTTTCTGTCTGGAGGCGGCCACCCCCCTTGTAATTACAGGTCTTGTCCCTGCTCATCGGTGGCCCTCGTGTCCCCCTGCATCTGCACAGGGGCCAGACCTCTGCTCACGTACTGGTGGCTGAGACAATACGAGCCATCGAAAACGCTGTCTCACAGTTCCTGTGCAATGGGGCCACATGCGTGTTAAGAGAAAGCAGGGTGGTGAACATGAGCATGTGGAAATAGAGCAGCGCAGGGCACAGTGTGTCGCTAGAAAGGAAGCAGTCCCATGTGCTGCTCACATGGGTATGATAGAATAAATATAAAATTATATTTAGCCAAGTGGCTTAGAAAACTAAGTTTGTATCTTTGGTTTCCTTTAGAAACATCAGTTAGCCATATTTATTAAGCAGTTAGAAAGTTCAGCTTTTATATTTAATTATATAGATTATTTTTTGAGGTAGCAAGAAGTTCTTAATCCACGTTAAAAGTTGTACTTGCCTGCAGTGAACAATTATTGGACAAGAACGGCCCCTGTAGCACTTGTTTACTTTTCTGAAATAAAAAGAGATATAAAAATTACAGTCACGTACTGAGACTCCACATTACCCAAAGCACCTAATAAGCCAAAGCAACTTTTGTCTACATTTTTGAAATCATTTTGCAAAAGTCTGTTTTGACAAAGAAAATCACAATTACACAATTTCAAAGATTTTTCTTTTCAGTATTAACAGAACTTTTAAAACAATTCTCACACCTTCGCAATGCTTTTTCCCTTCGCCAGAGAGAACGCCAGGCTCCCGGCCCCCCGCCCCCTCCTCCTCCTCATCCTTTGCTACCGTGGATCTGGCCTTTCCTCGTGATGGTCTTGATTCTTCACTGAAACTTTTGAGTTACATAATTTATGCTCAAAACTTCTTACAGTGTAGACCTCATATTGGACTACAATATTACTGTACTTTCTAGAAATAGCATCTTCAACAGCCTTGTTATCTGTCAGCTTTTGGTAAGGATATCCAAACTACAGAGAAACCTCAGCGAAGTCCAAGACAAGCCTCTTCCGTTTTTATGAATTTGAGTATGTTTAAAGGCGAACTCCATTGTGCAGATTTTAGGTCGGAAGTTCTGAGAGTGAACAATGAGCATCTATTTAAGGTTTCATAACCAACCCTACATCAAAACTGAGGGCCGATTTAAAATTCCCTGTGTAAGCTCCGAGTTTTTTTCTTGATAAAAATTCAATGAAACAACTAGACATGTTTACAAAGTACATCAAAGTTCTCAGTAAAATATTTCCCAATAAATAAAGACAGGATCTTGGCTTACTGGAAGGGAAAACGTCTGAAGGAGGCGTGCTCTAACGTGTGTCACGCGTGCTCCCACAGTATGAGCGCAAGTTAGAAGTGAAAAGGAAAATGACGGTATAGAGCAGAAACGGCAAATGCCATGTGTCTTTGCAAAGGCTGAACAGTGAGCCGACGGCGGCTTTGCTGCAACCCGTCGGCCGAGGTGTGCGGGTGCCCGTGGGGGGAGGCGGGCGTCCCTGGGACCAGTGGGCTGGGAGATACTTTGCCATCACGGAGCCCAAATGCCAGAGTTTTTCTCTGTCTCACTCACTTGCTGCGGAGTGAAGAACGAGGCGTTTCTGAAGTCAGTCTGGGTCCCCAGCCCGGACGGCACAGCGGGAGTTGAGTGCGGCCGCCTGGCCTGGGTAGGACACGGCCACCTCCAGGCCACCGTCAGAGCCCCGTCCAGGCTACACTCGCTCTGCGGCTGGCCCCTGTCGGGACAGCAGCGCCGCGGAGCTATGGACCAGCTAGAGACACCTTACGGCGGAAAGGCTCCGTGAACAGGATGAGACAAGCCAGTGCCCTCGCAGCACACATTCCTGTATAGCACGTCACTGTCCTGGGTGTGTGCCGGGCGTCAGGCTGTGGGGGAGAGCAGAGAACGCAGGCGAGCTCTTTAGTACCGGCAGCGCCCGTGTGCCAGGAGGCCGTCTGGGTTCCTAGTCTTTGCAGAATGCAGACTGGGAAACAGAGCCCTCATTTCTACTCCAAATTTCCGTTCCTGACTCAGCCTGCGAAAGCATCGCGAGCCCCGGCTGAAACTGATGCTGGACCCCAGGGACGCACCTTGGGGTGGGCGCCTCTCCCCCAGGAAAGACCGTGTGTGTGCACGTGTGGGCTCATGCAAGTGTGTGTGTGTGCGCCTGTGCGCACACGTGTGTGCGTGTAGAGTCCAGCACGCCGACCGTCGGACCGCGTCTTGGCTGGCTTTACTTTCGAAGGCCTTTCGCCTTCGAACAGAAGGTCTCACTGGGTCTTTCTCATCTCTGACTCTCGCTAACCTGAACAGCTTTGGCCCTGCACCTCCGGCTTCCCACCATTGCAGACGTGACGTGCACTCTGGAAATACTCAACTCCTGCGCGGGGTTCCCATGCTGGTCCGTCGCCAGCGTTTGCTCGTTTTTTCACAATGGAACCGAGCACAAAAAACAGGTACATTAAAAATAAACAGATATCCTTTAAAAAACTGTCCTGGTTTAAGAAAACATAATTGGAAGAAGTTGGCTGTGTCTCACCACAGCCGGTCAGCTTCCGCTGGCAAAATGCAGCAAGAACCTCTCTGGCTAAGAAATGTCGCTAAGAAGCGGACTCCTGGCTCCTACGGCCACAGCGTGCTTCTCCACACCGTAACTCCCATCTTTATTTTATGGTATATTTAAGATATTATTTCCCCCGCGTGTTGGGACCGCCTGCCGTGGCAGCCCGAGGAAGGTGTAGCTGTAACTTTCACCCACACCAGCCCTCAGCCCATGCTGGCCCTACTCGCAAACACCACAAACATCGAGCAGATGTGCGGGGTCAGCGCCGCGTGGTGGCGCGGCTCAGAACTTCATCACAGAGAGTCATGCGCTGTGTTGTTACACGTGGAGCATCGCAAAGAGAGAAGCGCGACCAGGGCACGGTGAAGCCAGTGTCCGTCCGGTTGACCTAAGATGCAGACCGCAGGTGTTCGCGAGGGTGAACACAGAGCTGACTCCCTCCACTCCATTAAAACAAACCGTCAGCAAGCAAAGGTCTCCACCATGAAGAAAGACTGGTGTCGTGTACACTCCGACAGAAGGCAGTCGCTGAGAAAGAACGATTAGTGATACAAACCCACCCCCAGACCACTGAGCGGGAAGGAGCCGCCATGCAAACCGCCAGCAAGCAGGGTCAGAGGTCGTTAGAGGCTCAGAAAAGGGGCTTCCCACATTGTCCCTGCAGCATGGTCACAGTTTCCAATGATCACTTTTGTGACTATGCAACTGGGCTCATATTACTAGCTGCAACATCACAAAAATGACACTGGCCACCGCTAATTAGCTGGCAAAGTAAGGGTCTGTCCGTTTTACAGTGCGCGGTCAGTGCGTGCTACCGCACAGCGAGGAGGAGAGAGACGGAGAGAGGAGTTTTGAAGCAAAGCCCTCACATGTGATGCTAATTATCTCTTAGCAGTTTCTCTTTAAAGTGTAAATGTGCTCCCTCTGGGCTCCAGAAATACTTAATTATACATCGTGGTGCCTGAGAACACGCCACGCCGAGTGCGAATGCATCTATTGTGCAAAGAGAAGAACCCCGTGGCGTGAAACGGCCAGTGTCTTCAGAAGCCATCTCACCTTCCCAGCTGCTGAGATTTGGGTGGCCGCTTTACACAAAAAACCCGGCCAGTGTGCACCTAAGCGTGAGGCTCTCTGGGAACGCGATCATCCAAGCCAGCTGCCCAGGGACCGCGTCAAAGGCGGCTCGGACGTGGGCAGTACCATGTGGACTAGCCGGGGACACCTTCCGTCCTGACCAGACTTTCAAGATTGCGTCTGGAGGTCCACTTTCTTTTCAATTTAACAAAAAGCTGCTTAGGCCACGTCTCCTTAGCCCCTAGAGCACGGGGATTTGGGGAGCCCGGTTTTCCTTTATGACAATTGTGCACAGAGGTTGGTCATGGGGATGTCCGATCCCATATACGGATGTGGGTACAGAAGTCTGCCCACGTGCATATATGCACAGGCACACGGAATGCGCACAAAGACGGGCGTCAGCGCACACCGCCGTCTTTGCAGCCACATCCATTTTGCCAGTAACGACTGTTGTTCGAGGACTCTATTTCAGCGAACCGTGTACGGCTTCTACACAGACTCTTCAGAAATACGTGTGAATTGAGACGATGTATCTAGTGGCCGGGAAGGCGGGGTGGACTGGGAAGGAATGTGTGTCGTGGCTGCTTTAGGATGTGTCTGGGACCCTGCGTCCACCCTCTGTGTCCCCAGGGCAGGTGACAGAGTGTGTAGGGGTCACTGAATATGCATGGAACGTGGCGCCAGTCACATGTCTCCTCGGGGAAGCACGTCCACACGCTACCTGATCCAAAGAACGATTGAAATAAAAAACTTTCATTTTTCGAAGTAGACTAAAAGGCAAAAGCAATAGTATCACAATAAGCTTGAGAATCTGTAACACACAAATTCAAGAAATCCAGAGATCACTCTGAAACCCCACCTTCAGGAGAGCACAGGCCTTTCTCACCTCCCTGGCGTCGCGGAACTGTGGACCCAGCGATGAAGGACTGTCAGAGAGGAATCCCCACGACAGGGTATGTATGATGCTGGATCACAACTTTGTTTTTAGTTTCTAATTCCTTGTTTGAATATTTATCTGTTTTCCTTAGGACGCAGATTTCCTATCAGTTAAATGTGAGAGACGTGCTATCAATTTAGAACTAGGCTATTGATGCTGCCTGACAATTTCATCTTTTTTCAGTTGTTTATTCATTTGCTACCATTAAACGGCCAATGTGAACCGACCGTCTATCACCGAGTGTGATGTGCCATCCGGGTTCTGTCTTAAAGGATGCTTTCTTTTTGCACAGTTTCTCCCTGTGAGAGTCTAGCATCCGTTTTAAGCGTTCGATGAACACACTTCAGAGGAGGACAGCTCACTGGGTGACTAGCTCACTAGAGCAATGAACAAAAACTGGAATTTATTTTAAACTCTTAACTTCAAAATAGCACTAAAATATATATCTACACAGTCACGTGCCAACTATCTCCAGGCTTCCATCCAAGATCATCCATCCGCTTTAGAACCTGGGCCTGCACTTGTTAAAGCTCGTCACGAAATGCGAGCAGGTGAGTGTCCCGACTAACACTCTGAGCTCCACTCGTCAGTACCCTGACATGTGAACTGCAGGACGCTGTCAGTGCAAGAATCTCATCAAAATAATGACCACATTTCCACGATTCTAGGATGCCTGTCCCCCCAGACTGTAACACCCCTAAAACTAGAAAATATCTCACAATAAATACGCACAGTCAACACCATCCTCTTCCCTTCCCTTCCCGCCATCACGAACGGCGCATCTGGTAGCAGGTGGCATCTTAGAAACGAGGAAATCTGGCATTGGGTCACGCACCCTGCTCTCGACGGCTCCCTGTCATGGCACCAGTCTGCTGGCGGGCGCTTGGTCGTACCTGCGGAAGTCCAGCAGCGACCTCGCGGAGGAAGGCACTCCCTGGTCATACCAGCTCAGGAAGTGGAACTGGGTCACCGTGCGTGTCTCATTGGTTTGCAGGTTCTTCAGGTAGAAGCTCCTCACCAGGAAGTCCTCACACCAGATGTGCTCAGAGACCAGATTCACCTGGACAGAGGCGAGAGGCAGGGAGGGAGACAAAAAGGGTTGGCATCACGCATTCCTGCCGGACACGGAGCCAGGCGTGGGGAGAGGGGCAAGTGCTGCAAAGAAGGCTGGTTTCCTATCGGCGGCCCCTCCCGCCTGCTCAGTTTGAACACGGCGTATGCAAAGACGGCTGTGTGTGTTTGCACGTGTGCATGCGTGAGTGTGCATGTGCCTGTTCAATGTCACTTAGGGGCTTGACAGGCAATTTATTAAATAAATTTAGAGACAGAGTCTCCTTCTGTCACCTGGACTAGAGTGCCGTGGTGTCAGCCCAGCTCACAGCAACCTCAAACTCCTGGGCTCAAGCAATCCTCCTGCCTCAGCCTCCCGAGTAGCTGGGACTACAGGCATGCACCACCATGTCCGGCTAATGTTTTCTATTTTTAGTAGAGACGGGGTCTCGCTCTTGCTCAGGGTGGCCTCGAACTCCTGAGCTCAAACGATCCACCCACCTTGGCCTCCCAGAGTGCTAGGATTACAGGCGTGAACCACCTAGCCCGGCCCCAGGTAAATAATTTTAAAAATACATTACAATCCTAAACTACTCGTTTTTTTTGATTTTTGTGTTTCTAAATCATAAACCTTCAAGAAAAGTAACCAGGGAAAAATTATACTATTAACCAAAACCATCAACACAACTGTATATTCCTCCAAATGGTTCCACTCTCACTGGGACGTCAGCAGAGGCAGTGAGCGCCTGCGTGTGCGACAGGGAACAAGAGCCACGTAGACACACAAACGCACACTGAGCTCAGACACTGCTCGCGTGACCTTGGCGCCACTCCGTGATGTGGAATTCACGTTTACGCTCTAACACATGTCCTGCTGTGGGACTTTGGCATGCTGACTAGTTTCGATGCAAAACAGAACCAAAGGTTCGTTCCAGGACTCGTTTAAATGCCCGAGCATATTTAGTTCACTCTCGATGTGGGCAGAAAATCTAGGAAGAGAAATAAACTTGTTGGCAGGTTGTCCTCAAATCAAAAGTCAGATGGTACAAACACGAAACTCGAAGAGCGCTGTGGGCAGACCACGCAGCTCAGGCAACAGAATCAGCAAGCCATTAGAGGAGCGGCCGGGCTCTTTGTGAAAAGGACCCCACCTAAGGGCCTGTTTAGGTTCTACGGCACCAGGACCATGCTGTCGGGGATTTTTTTTACTCTTTCAGCATTTGGATTTATAGAATTGAGAAAATGAAAACCACACCATTTACCCTGGGGCACAGTTCACAACCACACAGCTCTCGGGAGTGTCTGGTCTCCACCAGCCTCGCTCCCTCCGAGGACAGAAGTCTGACCGTCCCCGCGCAGGGCGAGCTCCAGCCTCGCAGGCGGGACTGGCCAGGCTGCTGCCACCTGTGTGACGGGGAGGACACAGGAGGACGGGGACGGGGAGGCAGGCCCGGCCTGGGCGCTGCCCGCTCTGGGGCAGGTGCCCTCTGAGTACCTCGTAGACGTGGTAGAGGTTGGAGCCTTCGTCCGGCCAGTAGTGGTGACACTGCCTGACGCCGTTCTCCGTGAGGGGGGCCAGCATGACGATGACCGCGCAGCCGCTCTCCCACACCATCTGCAGACAGAGAGAGGCCGCGGCTGCGGCGTGACTGTTCTGATCACCGCGTGACACATGTGAGGACTGCACTCAGAGACGCGGTCCGAATTTATTCCATTCTCAGGAAATTTATTTCATTTTCATTAGACACAATTTCTCTGCAGCTGCTGGTACAGCTCTGGAGACACTGGCCCTCTATTTTGCATGTTGCATGAAATATTAAAAAAAAATCTAGTGAACTCACTCCACACCATTTAAAACCTCCTCAGTTCCCTGTTCTGCTGTTTGGCTTAACTTTTGATCTATACAGGAAACTTTCCGTAATGCAACACAAAACGGACAGCAGGCAGACTGACGCTACACGAAAACGTTCTCTTCCACGTGACGGGAAGTGCGATCGGTTGACACCCTCGTTTTCTGGTGTCGCCACCATTTTGCACGACCAGAGAAACGTTTTGCTTTGTGGAGCTGCTGTCCTATCAGAAGCGGCACTGAAAGGTTTCTTTTCAAAGTACATCACAGAAAGCAACACTGTCCTGGTGGAATTTCACTTACTCATACCAAAATATTGCAGTCCTGTTTAAATTAAAGCAAATCCCAAACTGATTTACTAATTCATAACGCCATGTTGAGAACAGCTCCAAGACACAATCGACACCTGGACGCAGGTCCAAACACGCAGCAGCGACAAAGACGCAGTGTCCTCCACCGTGCTGCTTTGCCAGTGCAACTCACCACTTTGCGGCCGTAAACCTGCGTGTTAACACTTACGGCGTAACTGGTCGGAACCCCTACTTCTGTGGGGTGCACTGATGCAGCGCTTGTAGACTTTCATTAGCATATTACATTACAGAGTGAAGAGGGGTCTACTCTTCCCACAATGGGTCACGTTAACTTCACAGAAATATTTATAAACAACTGCATTTAGATGGAAATTTGGTATCCGAGAGAGCTTCTATTTCTTTTAAATAAAGATAAAAAAATCCAACTAAGATCTTGTTATTTAAAAAGTGCACATATCCCACCTGTAAGATGCTTTCTCATCAGAGTTCATGCTATTAAATCCGCCTTTAAATTATATTTTTGAAATCAGACACGTGCACGGTGCTTTCCTCCTTTAACACTGGCGATATTCCCACGGTGCCCACATCCCTGAGGCAGCTCACTGTGCGTCGTTCATGTCGGACTTTAATGGGAACTACTGGCGTATTCACCAGAAACCCACAAATAAAAGTGAATTGTGCTGGAACGCGCGCACTTTCTTTCCCTTCGTGCCAACCTGACAAGACGAGAATTCAAAACATACTTCTTACTTTATGCTGCTTGGGCGGTCAGACCTGCTCCGCCCATCGGCACTTGGCTCACGTAACGACTTAATGTGCCTTTAGGAGGCAGAGACCTCATTGGAGCCATTATGAAAATGAGGAAAAATACAGACTTTATGAGTGTAATAAAAATACAATGATCTCGACCATAAACTAATCATCCGGCGCTCCGCCTGCGCCACCCAAGTGTGACATTATGGATCCCCTCGCCACGGAGCGTCCTTGCAGCGGGGCGGCCTCTCTCATTGGCTCCCGTCGCCACACCCGTCACAGGGCCGTCACAGGGCCGTCCGCGCTCTCCGAAGACTTGGCTAAGATTAAATCCAAATGAAATTTAATTTAAACAAGCAATCCCAAAGGCACCCTGGGGAATAATATTTCTTTTTAGGTCGCTGTGTGTAAAGGCAGAGAGGGGAATTTGCTGAATCAAGCAAACAAGCAGCCCACTTGGGCGGCGACATCGCAAGCCGTTCGCGGATCCGAGCGCATCATCGCACGTCCCCTGGCTCCGCTCGTAGCCGCCCGCCTGGGAGAGAAACCGGCATCCGCTGAGCAGTTCCCGCCCTCAGCTGCGGTGCCCGGGCAGCCTAACTCAGAGCATGCGGGGAGAGTTTACCTTGGATTTTGGTGGGAACATAGAATATCAGTAAAAATTCCAGTCCACGAAAGTCCAATTTCTAAACAGGGAGAAGTTTCACTATTTTCCTCCTCCTTGGCTTGGTCTTTGTTTGCGGGTGAAATGCAGGAAGGTGCCATTTGCGTGACAGATCTGTGATCAATCTAACACTGTCTCTTCCGGGAAGGAAATAAAGACCCCAGACCCTGTTTGCTCTTGGTGCAGTTCATTGGACTAGGCAGTTCACGGAATTCCAGAAACGGCAGTTTCTAGCACTTTCTGTTTGGTTAAGTATCAGAAAATACAACACTCACGGTCACCTGCTCGTTCGACACCCTAATCGAGCACCTATTTATGTGGCAGATATCTGGCTGGGGATTCCAGGGGGACAAGAAATCCCCGCCACTAGCAGGGTGGTGAAACGTCCCTGTGCCACCGCCTCCCATGGCCCACCGTGGCGCTCCAGTTTGCAGTTATAGGATCACGTTTCCCAGGCAGGAAGCAGGCGCCGCCATGCCTGGATCAGAGCAAAGCCAACTGGATTAGAAAGAAGCCTGACGTGCAGGACCCCAGGTGTGAAGTTGGGGTGCTGCACTCCAGAGGAGAATTTGAAACCCTCTGTTCTGCGAGCTTCTCCCCAAACGCACCGACCCCACGCCTCAGAAGTCCACCTGGATGGCTCCAAACGTCACGATCCCGCACGCCTGGGGCAGGACAGGGGAGCGGCTCGGAGCGGCTCCTGCAGTCCCGCCGGCTCCTTCACCGCAGCGTGGGCTGGAGGAGGCAGGTGGCCAGCCGGGCGGCTCTCAGCTGTCTAAGAACCGCGGCGAACGCCTGCTGCCGTCGCTGTGGAGCCAGCCCGTTGTGACTCCAAGACGACACAGAGCTCATGGTGACGACTACAGCCAAGCCACCCTGGAGTGGGGTCTTCTGTACAGTTACTCTGGAGCAAGCAGGTGGAGAAATTAACATTTAGTAACTCGGATGCTGACCCACACTTTGGCTGCTGTTTGATCCAGGTGAGTGAGCTTGCCGACGGCGGATTGAAAAGCCACGCTTCTCTGTTCTGGCTTGAACTGCATCCTTCCAGGGGACATGCTGAAGTCCTACCCTGGTCCTGTGAATCTGTTTGCAAACAGAACCTTTGCAGACACAATCGAGTCAAGATGGGGCTACACTTGATGGGAGCGGGCTCCAGTCTAATCCGACTGTGTCCCCACAAGATGGGGACACACCACATGGAGGCACAGACCTGTGAGGAGAAGGCCGTGGGAAGACGGCCACGATGGCGGTGATGGGACCAGGGCCAAAGAATGCCTGGGGCCGCCAGAGGCTGGGGAGGCCAGAAGGATCCTCCCCCCGAGGCCTCGGAGGGAGCGTGGCCCTGGCGACACCTTGATTTCCGCCTTCTGGCTTCCAGAACCGTGAGAGGACACATTTTTGCGTTTTGAGCCAGTTAGTCTGCGGTACTTTGTTACCTCGGCCCTAGAAAACTAACTTACCGTTTATACACCAGTCCCTCATCCACCCACGGAATCGAACACCGGTGTTGACAACGTCAACTCCACCTAAGTTTCGTGTTGAAGTGAACTAAGGCAGATGGACAGACACACAGGGTCTCTTCGCTAGAAGTCCTTTTCAAGTACTAAGTATTTAACAAGCAAACAAAAATCAAATAACCTGACTTAAAAATGAGCAAAAGACCTTACTGCACATTTCTCCAAAGAAGACACACACACCACAGGCGTGCGGGAAGGTGCGCAGCGTCGCTGACCCTCAGGCAGACCACTTCGCCCCCGGGTGGGGCGGGGGGGACGTTCTCCAGGACAGACGAGTGCTGGGGAGGACGCGGAGAAGAGGGAGCCCTTGCGCACCGTGGGTGGAAACGTGAATTAGTACAGCCGTCATGGAAAACAGCACCGAGAGACTTAAAAAAATTAAAACTGAAACCACCATAGGAGACGGGAATCCCACTGCTGGGTCTGTCCCCAAGGAACCGAAGCCAACGTGGAGGACCTGCGAGAGCCAGTCCCTCGAGGTGGCCCGAGGGCCTCGCGGGGTCTGAATCAAGCTAGCGCCAACAGCCGTGGCTGATCAGAGATCGCACCCGGCCTCTTCCTGGCAACCGCACAGCTGCTCAGCCCGGGGCGTCCATAGCCGCCCATCCCTGTTCACGCCGCCTGGACCAACAGCATCCGCCTCGACCAGTCGGAGCTCGGCGACCCACGTGGGAGCAGCGGGGCTTCGCTGAGAAGACGAGCCTCCCTTCGCTCTCTGGGGCATGTCCTCATTTCGCGCCAAAGGCCGTGTCTCCCCGGTTTGCAAAACGTTTGCTGGAACAAAGTCTCTTTCCTCTTAGTTCCCTCGTGGAGAACTTTCGTTCACAGCGTGTTGAACAGACACCGGCACTGCCACGCCCGCTGAGGTGCCTTTCACGGCAGCCGAGACATGCATCGGCCGCCGTGGCCATCAGCGACGAAGGAAGAAACGCGGTACGTGCAAAACGGAATGTTATTTAGTCCTAAAGAAGGAAACCTGCCACTTCCGACAGCGTGGGTGACCCTGGAGGACGTGATGCCAGGTATAGTCAGCCAGCACGGAACACAAACCACCGGGTCCCACTTTCTGTGGGTGTAAAAGTGTCCGGCTCACAGCAACAGCGTGGAGGGTGTCCCAGGGGTCCGGGAGGGGTCGACGGGGAGGTGTGGATCAAAGGGCAAGACGCTCAGTTACACGACGAGTAAGTTCTGGAGGCCCCATGTGAGGCACAGAGGGTGGCTGAGGGTCACGACGCGTCGCCCGCGGAGACGGCAGATCTCGGGTACTCTTGCCACACACAGTCCATGGTGACGTGTGAGGAGACGGGTATGTTCACGTGCTTCACTGTGTACACGGAACACTAGGTCATACACCGTAAGCACACATAATGAAAAACCTCTTTGAAGCACCACGAAGACCAGTTTGAAGGGAAGATGATCCATCTGACGTAGTGACACGCTCGGGCCGTTTCTCTGCAACCATCCCTGGTCCCTCCAGGCAGAAAACGTCTCCTCCCTCTACCTAGACCTCTTGTGATACATCCCTTCCTCCCTGTGTTAGTCCTATCTGCGCCCTTGTCTTTCTTCTACCGGATTGTCGCCTCCTTAAAGACCAGGTCCTGGACTGACAGCTGTTTCTCCCTTCCACGCACCTGGCAGACTGATCTGTTGTAATAAATGCTTAGCTGAAAACAATACATATTTTTAAAAGGAGACCATTTGAATATTCACGTGAAAGGAGATAACTCAGAGAAAATGCTATCAAAGGCTTGCATGACAGACGTCCTCCCAGGACTCACTTAAACGTAAAGGGTATTTTTTTCTTTTTTAAATAAACGTATTAACTGTTTGCCTCACACCGAGGCTGCTGGTGCATGAACACGGCTTCTCCTCCAGAGCCAGGTAAGTGTCCCCGTGATGCTGGCCACACGGCTCATCACTGACGTCCACCGGTCCGTACGGCTGAACAGAGGGGAACCCACCCTGTGGCGGAGACACCGGCTACATGGGAAGTGACAGGGAGTCAGCCACTGAAGCTTAGGAACACCTGTGTTTTATTCCTCGTGGGCTTGTGACGTCAGCAAACTGTAACCGTGTGCTCTGAAATAAGTTACAGAAGAAACAGTGCGTGTGACTCGTGTGCACGGGGGGAGGGGACCAGGGAACCCACACGACACACAGAAGCAGCATGGTCGGGGGTTGTCAGCTGTGATCCATAAAAATCAGCTAAAAAAGAAGCTCACGGGTGTATTTTTTACCTGAGCCTGAGTTCACATGTTCACACGTGAGACAAGAGGCACTTTGCACTGCGGCCGCCACAAGCACAACTTGGACAGAACCTCGGAGCCACAGCGTTCAAACTGCAGATTCGGGTAAGGTCATGTGAGAAAGGTTTTCTTTCACCTTTAAAGTTTGCAAATTTACGTGTAGAAAATCCAGCAAGATCGAACATTTGAAATAAAATGCCTGGGAAAATCTAGGGCGTGTCGTTAAAATACATATAAATCATGGAAATGAAGTTTTTCCTAAGAAAGTTAACTAAAAATTAGCATAATTCTTGTGTTTCCCTTTGTTTTAATAATTAATCTGTAAGTCAGCATGTTCCTAAGTAAACGTCCCCACCTCCCACCTCAGCAACGCCTGCGAACCCCCCCTCGCCCACTGTCGGAGGACAGAAAGGACCACCCAGGTGAC
The DNA here is from genome assembly GCA_963575035.1 of Avahi laniger. Taxonomy (NCBI): domain Eukaryota; kingdom Metazoa; phylum Chordata; class Mammalia; order Primates; family Indriidae; genus Avahi; species Avahi laniger. Next base: position 92,251 of record CAUYSK010077568.1, on the reverse strand, counting down.
TCATCACAGGCACCAGAGAGCCGAAGGATCTGGGGACATTCCAGTGCTCCAGGGTCACGCTGCTGACGGGAACCACACGTCCAAACCAGACACCGTGACCCCAGGCTGGACGAGATCTGACCAGTGGGGAGGACTGTCGGAAGCGAGGTCTCCCCTGGGGGTCCGGGCACCCACTGCCCAAGACTGTGAACCGGCTCTGGCTGAGCCACGGCGCCTTTGGGGGATTTAAACGTCTTTTAACATTAGGAGGTACGGGACCCCCTCCACCGGGGCCAGGCTGGGGCTCTGAGGTCTGGTTCCCTGAGGCTCTGACCAGGGTGGCGGCCCGGAGACAGGCCACACGGTGCAGTCTGGGGCTGTCCCTTTCCAAGTGTGCCTCTGTCTGGACCAGGGTGGCCGCTGCTGGCCGATGTGGCAACACAGACACGCCCGCCATCGGCATGGGCGCCTACAGCGCTGCGGCACACGCTCGACTCTGAGCTCTTGGTTTCCCCCCACCCCCCTCCCCCAGGCGGCAAGGGCCTGGGAGGAAAACCTTTAGATCCTCTGGGTCTCCCGGAGCACTTGGTTCAGGCTTTTCCTTGACCACAGCAAGGACTGTGATCTGCAGACGCTAAAAACAAAAAGCTTTCTTTAAATCAAGTGCATCAACTTTGGAAACGAGAAAATGCATTTCCCCCGCTAAGACCCTCACAGATGCTTCCACGAAGTGGGAACGGCAGCCGACAGGCGGGCTTTTCTCAGTGGGAGGCTGAGATGGCACTCGGCGTGAGCACTAACTGGTGCCGACTGAGTATCCGCCGCCAGGAGCGGGCTCTCTGCACCTCTTCCAGGGCTGTGCCGCGGCCTGGTGGCCAACTAGGCACTCAGGCTCTGATTCCGTCCTGGAAGTCACCCTGTTTTTCACGTGGTGGGCAGCGCTGGGAATGCAAGTTTTCCTCATGGCTTGGCCACCGGCAGGCGGGGGACTGCAGGCTTCCGATTCCCAGGGCGACTGTCCCTGTTCCTGTCCCCTTCTGCCTGCCAGGGCTGGGACTCCACGTCCCCGACTGTATCTCACATCTGCACACGCTCATTATGCGCCTGAACTTGGCAAACTGGTTTGGAACCAATGTCGTCCAACCCAGGCACAGCAGCGTGTGGTGGTGACATGCAGAAGCTACCACCGGGGGACACGCTCATAATTCTGCCCGCTCTTTCTAGAAGCATGAAAGGAGGGGTGGCAAATGGCCAACTCTCTTCAGGTAACTCAGACCACTCAGAGCAGGATCCGAGGCAGGTGCCAAGGCCAGGGAGGGGCAGTGTGGCGGCCCACGGCAATCAGTGAGGCTGCTGAGGGCCACGTGAGCCTGGCCTGGGCAGGCTCGTCCTCCTCTCCCTTCTCCTGTCCTGCCCACCCGGGACCTCTCTGGGCCCCTGCAGTGGTCATCTGGCCCACAGCTGCTCAGAAGGGCGGGGGGCTCGTTTCTTCTTAGCCACTGCGCTACGTAGAATAGTGTATCCGCTCCCCATAAATCCACGTCCACCTGAAGCCTAGGAACGTGGCCTTGTTTGGAAATAGGGTCTTTGCAGATGACCAAGTGACGGTGAGCTCATGCAGGTTAGGGTCAGGGTGGACTCTATGTCCGCTGGCTAGTGCCTTTATGAGAGGAGGGGACTGTGGACAGAGACACGGTAGGGGAGGCCACGTGACCAGGCAAGCAGAGATGGGGGTGTATGTGCCCACCAAGGAACGTGGCACCAGAAGCTGGGAGAGGCCTGGGACAGATCCCCCTAAACCCCAGGAGGAACCAGCCCTGCCGACACCCTGATCTCAGACTGCAGCCTCCAGAGCTGTGAGCGAGCACGTAGCTTCCGTTGTTTTAAGCCACCCAGTCTGTGGCGCGTTGTGGCAGCAGCCGTGGGAAACGAGGTCAGTGCAGCCTTTCCCAGCAATCCCCACGTCACGCCGTCCTTTCTGCCGGGTTCTCTGGCTGTCGGCAGAGCCTGAGGAGGCGCTTGGGGTCAGCGCAGCCTGAGATGAAGGAGGTGCCTCGGGAGGTCCTGTGACGTGTTCTGGCTCCCACGTCCTGGGTCAAATGTGCCCACGGCCACGGATCCAGGCAGCCCCAGCTCTGCCCACTGTCCCTGCCTCCAGCAACGTCAGCTTTCACATCCAGTTTTGTCCTTACAAATACTTACCTGTTACTGTGGGTTTGGACAAGCTCTGCCTTCTGTGAGAAGTCTGAATGGCAGGCGTCCTGCTAAGCTCTGGCAGCAAAGAAACCTTAACTTAATTTGCTGATGCCCATCCTGGGAAGAGCCCCCGAGAAGCCGACTGCATCTTGGCAGACCTTCCCCGCGGGAGCCGTTTCAGTCCAGTCCCAGGAGAGGACAACGGGTCTGGGCCATACCACGCCATGCCTGCTCCTTGGCACACCAAGACGCAGCCATTGGTTTGCGCCACACCATACAACAAAATCTGGCACCTGAGAGAGGTCATTTCTGTTAGGAAGGGCTCATGAATACAACAGTCTTTTGATAAAAACCAAAAGAATTAAATGACTTTCTTAATAACAAAAGCTGCTTTGATTATATAAAAATGTGATTTCTATGTGTTTTCCAATTATTGTTATTTGCAAAAAAAACCAGCTAGCCCATTGCCTATGTATTGGTCGCCTAACCTTGGTCATGATAGAGGGAACTTCTGACAGTTTTATCTATCCACTGACTTCAAAGGGAATTATAAAAATGTGAAATAAATCATTTTATGCAAATTGAAGCATAAAACCACTATTGGGACCACACGGGGAAGACGTACGGGAATAGAAAGTCACAGATTAAAATGTGACATCGTAACCAGACACAGATTGCCCATCCTGGGGCCATGCCTGGCAGATGCCGGCGTCCCGCCACACGTGGTTCCCAGCCCACCAAGCCAGGTGCCACTCTCTCCATCCCCCCGCCCTACGGTCTTACTGCCCCATCGGTGGGCGTCTCCAAAGACGACCGAGGACTGAAAACGACGCGTCGCAGTGGCTCTGCCAGGCTGTGAGCGGCGACACACAGGAGGGCAGGAGGGCGGAGCCCACCGCTGCCGGCGCTCTGGTCTTCAACAGCAGCTTCCACTTTGAAGGACGCCGCTCTTTCCCGAACCGTCTGGTGGCTGCCGACTGAGGCTTGTCTCAAAACGTCTTGCACTTCCTCTCACCTTAAATTTTTTCTCTAGTTATTTCATTTAGGGATGTTTTCTTTCCATTTTGAGAACATTTGATCCTTGATAACCTCTCTAACATAGCTCATAACTCGTAAATAATGATGAAACGAACTGCCACCAACAACCGCGGCCATCTGTCACCTGCAGCCAGAAGCGCAGCTCCTCCTTCCACGCACTGGCCCTGGGACGTGGGTGAACTGTGAGCCCCAGAGCCTCACGGATCCGACAGCCTACATGTGAACACGCAAAACCCTCACACGGGACCCGGCACGTGGCGGGTGGTGGACAGACACCGGCAATCGCCCTTAGGTGCCAACAGGCCCTGCAGGAGCGGGTTCCGCTGGAGGGGGAGGTCCTGCCCACGAGGGGGATGAACTGGAAGTCGGGGGGCGGGGCCTGCAGCTGGTACGCGTAGAGAACACACGCGTGGGAGCGCTGCACGCCACACGCACGTGCACCTCTGGGTAACGGGTCAAGACGGGTGGCACTCGGGGGTGCTGGGGTTCTGCTCCTCGTCACGCCAGCCCGTGCAGGGTGCCAGGTCCCTTTCCTGCTCAGCGAGAAGCTGGGGTGGGCAGCAGGGAACAGCTTGGAAGGGACCCTCGGGCTGAATTCCAGGGCAGGGCTGGGACAGTTGTGCGTGACGCAGGGAAGAGCCTCCTACCCCGCAACGCTGCCCCAAGTGATATGGCCCACGGGCGCCGAGCGCTTTGTGACTGGGGCCCTCATGTGGGCAGGATGGCTCTCTGCAGGCGTGACACGGAGGGACCAAGGGCAGCTGTGGGTGGCGGCACCAGGGGGTCCTCAGAACCACTGCAGTGCCAAAGGCTAATGGTCCGATGATGTGACCCAGACATTCAGTTTGCTTTCCCCCCACAGCACAGAGACGCAGACAGACGGTAGCAGGTGGCCACAGCAACACGTCCCCAACCCGGCCTCATCCCCTGGTTGGAGGATGAGGCAACATCTAGAACACCCACTGGCCTTGCCCATACGGGGCTGTGACGTCTGAGTGTCAACGTGCTCACAGGGCACTCAGCGGCCCTTAGTAAATACTGGTCCCTTCCAGACTCTTCCAGAAAACCCCTGCAGGGACTGAGAGGACATTTCCCCGATTCAGGCGGAGTCAGGAGAGGGCTGGCGGGAAAGCGGAGAGGGACGTGAGGCTGCAGGAACGGCAGAGGCTGGAGGACAGGTGAACGTGCCCGTCTTTCACCAGGTAACCTGCGTCCTCTCACCCCCGACTCAGAGGATGGCGTCACCTCCAGGGACACGGGACGGCGCAGTCTCTAGATTGACCTGCTGCTGCAGCTCAACTGCACGTGTCCCTGCCGCGACAGGTGCTTCACCCACCAGACGCTACCGGGCGTGACCCTTCCTTTTCCTATCTCTGCCCTTGGCTCAACTCTCCTTAGGGGAGCCCTCGTGCCGTGTTCGGGACGCGCAGTAGCAGCTTACTGCTGTTGCTGAGTAGGAAGGAGCACCCCCTGGGTGACCCACATGGCACTTTCCAAACCCCGTTCCTGTGTGGCTTTGCCCCGTGGCTGATGATGGGGGCAAGGCGGGGAAGGCTGGAGGGGGGCTGTTTGCCCCCCAAATTTTGCTCCCATCGGCTGAAGCCAACGTCAGCTCCCAACGCCTGGGCCTCGGTCTTGGGGGCCTCGGTCTGGGGGTGCAGGGCTGTGCCGGGTGAGAGGACAACAGCCTGACCTTCCGGACGTATTACAGAGACTCCACCGAGAAGGTGAACTAATTCGAGCACCATTTTTTAAACGTCATAGAGAACAGGGTACGTTTGAATAAAACATAATAATTTAAACATTTACTAACTTCATTTCTCTATTGCATAAAACGAAACTGTAAAATGACTAAGAAGTAAAGATCTGGAAAGTATTAAATCTCTCAAAGGGGATTTTTTCACAAGCTTTAAAAAAAAGATTGATAATAAAAATACTGAAGGATTCATATAAATTCTGACATCAACTCACATCTGATGGACACCTGTAGACAAGTTGGAACTTTCTTAACCGAATTCAAAGACATCATTCATGACCGATTTATTAAGATCTTTTTACAAAAAGAAATTTTAATTAAAAAAATTCACCTGCCAGAAGTCAGCCACGGTAGCAGGAAGTGGTCCTTGGGTGGCGATGTATGCAGGGTTCCTGGGGTCGTGGTCCATCTGTGGAGACAGGGGTGTCACGACAGGGTCAGTCAAGCATTAGGAGAACAGGAATAAAGCCCAGGTCTGGGGCAGTGGAGTGGCCCGTCCTGAACCGAACACCCTGCCATAACACACGTAACACACACCTCCTGCCAAAGGAGACACCCCGGTGGCATCATCCCCCTCCGAGCCTGGCCACCACATCTGAAGGGCTTTTCCTGCACCTGAGACCGAGGTTCTCAGCATAGCACCAGCAGGAATGAGACCAGCAGCCCAGGGAGACCGGCGGCGGTCATCGGCTCATTGCACAAGTGGCTGCAGCCACGCGGGCCGTGTTTCCACCATGCAGGTGATTCCAGAGTGCTCGGCCAGGTCACCAGTCTGGATGACCTCTGGGTCCATCCTGTGCTCAGAGTCAGGAGCCCACCCGTTGGACCCACAGGTGCTGGCGGGGGAGCGGGAAGCCTGTGCTCTTAGCCTCGAGGAGGGCACCGTTCACCTGGCCCCTGCAGCGTGGCTGGACTCGCCGGGGTCCTGGAAGCACTCTGCGTCCCTGAGAAAGTTTTCTTGATTTTGTTTATCCTGAAAAGGGGGCTCTGGCACAGCTGGCTACCGGGGCCTGTGTGCACCCCGAGCCCGGGGCAGCAGGCTCTTCTGGAGACGGGGGCCCAGCCTTCGGGAGCTGTTTTCCTTCTGATCAGTATTTCTACCCACCAGACAAGGGACCAGCGTGGGCTCCCCAGCCTGTTGATTGGCCCGAACACATCCTACTAACTCTAACGGGGAACTTTGGCTTAAAAGACCTTAATCATAGCATTTAATTCACAGACTGACTGAGCAGGAAAAAACTTAAAAAAAGCAAAACTGAGAGCCAGGTCTTGGGCAGCGGTAGGATTGAGGAGCTTGCTGGGTGCTATCCGGGTTCGTCCCCAGCTGCAAAGGGACGGGGGACATCGCGTCACCTTTGCCACCCCCAGTGCTTCTCTGCACCCCCCAGGAGGGCCCGCGGCGGCCGACCCCAGAGGAGAGCGTGGGGCTCTGCCGGAGGACTCCGGCCTTGGGTGGGACAGCTGCTACTCCGACGTGCACAACCCCTCGTCCTGGCATGTCTAGGACTAGGATTCACTCTTCCGATACCAGGTTTGAGTAAAGATTTTAAATGCTTTGTGTTTAAAGATAATTATTAAGAATATGTTTCTCGACATAATGAAAAATGAGAGAGTTTTAACCACATAGACTTCTACACTGACACACGAGGGGGGCCTGGTGTCACCTTAAAACAGGGCTTTGGGGGTTGGGGTTTGGGGAAGAGTCGACAGAGGCACGTTTCCTCCGGCAGTAGTCCCACGAGCCCGCGCACAGCCGCCACGTCCCGGAGATGACGGCTGTCAGCGCGAGAGAACACACCCGGTGCACCTTATAATTATTTCACTATAAAAGAGGGAACTGCATAAAGGAGCAGATGTAAGTTATTCTAACAGAATAGCAATGCACGCTGGCTGGGGGTGCAGGGAGAAAGGCTTTTTGTGCATCTGATTTAGTGATTCGTAATTAAACTGGACCTCGTTTCGAAATTCACCACAACACACACAATACAGGTAAAATTATGTTACTCTCACTGAAAGCCCCAATTAAAATGTTTCAGTAGAAAAATGCTTAGCAGGAATAAGGAGTTTTTATTTTTTGAAATATGCATTTGCTGGGGGTGATAGCTATTTATGGAGACCCCGTCTCTTCCTGCAAATAGTCACGCGTAAAAAGGAAAACTCCACCTCCTTCTCAAACGTGCTTTTTCCCCAAAGCAATTTCAACAGCAACACATCTTAAAATTGTGAGCATGTTCAAACTAGCACATTTAGCTGTTTCAAAATGAGAAATATGTGATTACAAGTAAAAATCTGGACAGGGTTTCAGGAGGGTGAAGAAAGCAACGTTTGCGATGGGTCCAAATTGTGCCGGCGTCCTGAGTCCATCAAACCCATCACCTGCTCAGTACCCAGGACAGACATAAAGACAGATGTGGGCGCTGGGAAGTGGTCAGCACATGGGAGCCCGGACCCCGCGGCTGAGCCGGACGGGCCTCGCGTCTCCCGCCTGCTCTGCTGCTGGGAGGGCGGCGGAGAGCAGGAGCCCAGAGTGGGCAGATGTGGCGTCCATGTAACAATAATTCGAAAGGCGATCACAATTATTTCATCCCATGTACGTTCTGGTCAACAGAAGATCGTTCTGGGCAGAAGCGTCCGGTGTGTGTCGTGGTTTCGTGCAGTCTTTAGCTGGGTAACAGCAAAGCAAATATTTAGCTAAACTCACAGAAGTTTCACTGCACGTAAGATTTTCGAGGCAGGATAAGTGCGTTTGGGGGAAGTGAACTAAGTTTGTCCTGACGCTCGGAGGCCCCGGCGCAGTGATGCGCGTCTCCCGCCTGCTGCGCTGCTGATGCAGCCTTCCTCCGAGTTGTTCCCGATTTTCCCTCCTACTTTCCTGTTATTTCCGTCTCCTGGTAATCACTTCCTATCTGCGCAAATGTAACGTTCCCATGAAAATCACGTGGCCTTGGGGAAAGGTCGGTTTACATCTCTGGGCCTGAGTGGCGGCATCAGGAAGGTGGGGGCGGCCGGCGAGCGAGGGAGTCGGACAGCACAGTCTCTACGTGCCCGTTGGCTCTGGTTCCATGCACACGTATGTGCGCAGACTCATCTGTGTGTGCATGTGCCTATGTCCTGGACGTAGCCTCTGTGAAGACCTGGACAGTCCCAGACCCCACGCTGTCAGGTGGCCTGCGCCGAGCACACGCGTGTGCTCTCCTCTCTGAGCGCCTAGGAAAGAAGGTCCCACGAGCACACAGTCTGGGTATGCCCGGTGGCGCTGAGTGGCTGGCACTTCAAGGGTGAGGAGGCAGGAAGTCCAGCAGTGACACTCTGCCCAGAGAGGCCATGTGACTCACCCAAGTGACCTCGCGAAAATAGTCGGTCAGAGGGCAAGTACGATTAACGGTGTAACTTCGCTTTTACTGATTTTTCCAGAAAAAGAAAAACCATTTGCTTGTGTTGACTCTATTGTCCCTCGGAAGACTGATTCTTAAGAAGCATCAGCTGAAACAGGGCACAGGAGGCACATTCCTGCACCTTTCTAAGTGCATCGTTTAAAAAGCCACCTAGGGATTTGCCTTAAGCTACGGGATGGCAATTATGAGATAAGCGTGGGTGACTGGTTTTATCTTTAGAAACTAATCTGCGTCTAAAAGCTTAGCCATATTTCCCCCAATATTCCAAATGAAACTGATTTTAAAAGTGAAGCATTTGGCATGTGGAGACCACGGGACTTGAGTCCTGCAGACTGGAAGATCTCGAACAGAGCAGTGACGTGGGAGCCGCGCCAGCGGGCAGCAGACAGGGGCCAGTTTCCGCCCCACACCAGTCCCGTCTCCAGCAGCTGTGACCCGAAGTCTCAGAAACCATCCGGCCACTCGGGAGCAGGCGAGGGTCGCATCCTCACTCTGAAACCTTGCATGAGGAGGAGTGTGCAACCACCTGCGTCCTGCTCGGCTCCCTCCCACCGCCTTTCGCTAACATGCAAAGTCAGTTTCACAGGATGGTTTCTCAGAAGCACACGCATACCAGGCCTGAGTTCTCAAGTTGTTTTTCTGGATATCGAGTCTTAACATGGGAATTTACTGGAAAATTGTAGCTTTTGGTGATCAATGGGAGACTGATTTATGAACTATTATGAATTATTTCTGTATTTTGGTATTATGCGTTGAGATTTATTTAAGTAAAATCCAGAATATTAACTGCATTATACACACAGATGTTTGGGGGTAAACATTTTCTGAGAACCGAGGAATTGGCTCCCACATTTGGACAATTTCTTACAATATCGAGCTCTCACCCTTTGCTGAGATGCCACTTGTCCCTTCCTGAATTAGATAGATGCCTCTGAATTGAAACTTCAAACGGTTTTTTCTGCTTTAATAAACAGTGGGATGAAGACTGAGCTTATTTTTCAGTGTCACTGGGAATTTCAGACTTGCTCAGGGTAATAACATGTGTGTGCCGTGTGCTCCCGTGTTAATGACACTCCTTGGTGATGACCGAGCGAGGTTTTAAATGCAGCTGACGGGTTTGTCTCTCAGACGCCCCATGCAGGAGAACAGAATTCCCATTTGCTGTCGTGACCTCCAATCTAGAAGGGAAGATTGCGCGTTATTTACTGCTGGACGACTTTCCTGAACTTCAATGAGGACTAAGGACAAATATGACAGATGGAATCATCACAGCTTTGCTCTGTACAGCCAGGGTCTCCCTGAGCCGTAATTGCGAGCTTCTCTGTCAGCTGCTATGAGGAAGGTCATTATCATCGTAGCTCCAGTTGTTTCAGAAAGAAGAGGCACCATGGATTTCTTCTAGTTCATTCTTACAACCACAATTGGAAGAAAAAGAATTGTGGCATGAAATAACGGAAAAACACGCAGTGCGATGACGTCACTCCCTCTCCTAGCCTGGCCGCGACCCGGCTCCTGTCCATCAGGGCCTGGAAGGTGACTCTGCGTCTCTGCTGATAGAGGGGGACGGGAGCCGCAGACGCGCAGGGATCCTCCCTGCCCTCGGCGTGCAGCTTCAGCGCCCACGTGCGCTGAAGCAGATGGCTTCTAAGGGGACCTGGTGGCCGCACCAGCACCAGTGTCCACGTTGGGACCTGACCGAGGCCGGAGGAGCTCGGACACCTGCCCACTGGAGCCCGTGAGGTGGAGGCGGGTGGGCACAGCCACAGCACTGAGCTCCTGCCTTCTAGACTCGAAAATCACGGCTTTATTTCCAGTTCTGGCCTCGCCAAATGGTTCGTCTCAGGGAAAAGGACCTCAGCGGGGAGAGGACGGCTTTTCTTTCTCTCCGTGTCGGGCTAGCATCGTGATGGTCCAGCCAGGGACGGGACGGGCAGTGGCAAGCCTGACTTCACCACAAACGACGTTTGGTTTGTGAAATGAGAGATTGGCAAGTCAGCGAGGCTTTGGTTTGATTTTTTGAATTAGAATTGACAGAAAAATGCTGAATCTATCACATCTTCTTGAGAAAGACAAACTGCATGGCTCCAACCGGAACCAGATGGAACCGATCTACGGAGTCCAGCTTGTGGAAGTGGAGCGGCAACTCCTTCCCGACACGATCACGTCGAGAGTCTGGGCTCAGGGGGTGTAGACAAGGCGTCAGCCCAGCTCTTCACTTTGAATTCACTTTCCAAGGCCGAGGGCGCTCGCCGTGTGGCTGTGCAGTGCCGGGAAGTGTCAGCAGCTTAGGGCGCGGCTGCCCGCAGCAGCTGCGCTTGTATCAGAAGGGCCAGGTATTCACCCGCGGCTTTGAGGGGCTGAGACCAGACTGTAGGGTGCGATTTGTGCCTGGGGGCGACCTGCGTCTCTCTCGGCCCTGGCGCAGCGGCACCGCGGGCGCCACTTTGATTAAATGCAAGTGTGGGATTTGGTGAGGTGCCCGCATGATCCCCGAAGCTCAGCACTGAGAAAGACGGTTTAACAGGGGGACGCTGCAGCCCGCGTCCACTGAAAACCTACACTAAGCCTCGACCCCCGTCCGCTGGTTTAGAATGCCACCGTGCCTGGTCCCTGAAAGCCCTTGTCTGGACAGCTCCACCGCACCGTCCTCCACCCGCGGCCGCCCACCTGCACCAGGCACCCACCCCGTCTTCCGGAAACCTCTCGGCCCCTGCACCTCCCCCACATTCTTTGCTCACCCTGGGCAGCTTCCACCTGTCCCTTAACCCCCAGCCCCCTAGAGGTTCAAGATGGGGAGATTGTTCCGGGGATGCCCAGAATAAAGCGGGGTGGCAGGATGAGCCACCAGGTGTGGGCTGGTGCTGAACCCCTGAAGTCGGGGCCCTGAGGTCTCAGGGCTCACAGCACATGGTGCCGGAGGACCTGCTATGCCCGTCCCCAGAAACAGGGACACGCCCGCTCTCCTCCACTCCCCCAGCATGTCGGCCCCCAGAGGAGGCACGCCCCCACCCCCCACATTCTTTTCCTTATGAAGGAAGGATCTTGCTGCTGGAAAAACCCAGAAGAAATGAACCTACGAGTTCAAACCTGCCTCAGTGTCACTGAAAGTTAAAAAAGAGGCAGGTTTGGGCCTCGTTTCCCCACCTCTCCAGAATAAACAGCGGGTAAGTGGTTCTAGCAAAGGGGGATGCCACTGACCACGGACTCTCCCCAGAAGCCTAGAAGGGTTCTGCTCAGGATGTGGTTCTGTGGGTCCTGGACGGCTCTGCTCATGGGGAGGATGGCACAGGGCCAGGAGCCTGGCAGGGCAGAGACTCGGCACAGCCCACGGCCCAGAGCAGAGCGGACTCCATTCCCACGGAGCCCCCGCCTCCCGCTCCCTGCCTGGTTCCGCTGTGCCCTGCTCCCCGAGGCAAAGCCCAGCGCCCGGGCCGGGTACTTACGATGGGGCTGGCGTTGATGTAGTCTGAGCTGCCCAGGCTGCTTTCCAGTTTCAGCTGGACCCTGGAGTGGTCGTCTGCAAACAACAAGAGCAGGTGGTCAGAGTCCGCACGGCCCCCAGTGTCAACACAGCCGTCCCCGGTCTCCCCGCCGGGGGTGCCCTTCCACGGGCAGGCAGGCGAGCGGGAGCGCGGGGACTGCGCCAGGCCCTCACTGGGTGGAATCCAGACTCGTGTTTGTCCTACGTGGAGCTCAGGTCCCGAGGCGAGGTGCTCCTCTGCGAGATTTTACAGTGTTCGCCTTTATTTATTTTTTCAGAGTAGTGTTTGCCTTTAAATGACGGACATACTTGGCAACATACAGGCAATAAATATAAACATCAGTATTAAGCAACAGGCCACCGTCCAAATACACAGTTCTGTGGTCGATAAACGGTTAAATCCTTGAGATCACTGGGATTTAGTTTTACAAGCGGAGGGAGAGAGAAAATGCGCGTAAGAGGAAGGAGAGGAGGAAGCGTTAGTACGAGCACGGACGCCGCGGCACGAACACGCATCCTTCCCAGGCACTCGGCTCGACTGGAGTCGAAGTCGGCCGCACTGGGGATCTAAGTGTGATGTGTCTGAGTCATGGGTTATTTTAACTTTCCTTCTAGAACATTCCCCTCCTGCTTGCATCTGATTCACGGGTTATTTTAACCTTCCTTCTGGAACATTCCCCTCCTGCTCGTGGCCACATCCCTCCTCCTGGCTTGTTTCCAGGACCTTTCCCAGTGTGACCCTCAGGGGGACGTGGGAGGCTCGCAGAGGAGGAAGCCAAGGGGCCTTCCTCCTCCCCTTCTCTGGGGGTGCGGCAGGTGTGCCCTGGGCAGGCGGTCGGCTGAGCCTGGACATGGCGCAGTGCTCAGCCCTGCAACCTTCCGTGGCAGGAACGGCCTCTGGGGGAGGCATAGCATCTGGGAAGAGACGGACAACCTGGGCCAGGGCCCCCGGAACCAGGCGCCCAGCGGCTCTGCAACCTCTGCCCTGGTCCTGCTTCCCAAGGTCAACCGTGGTGGCAGTCCCCGCAGACTGTGGCCCCCGGGAGGAAGTGGTTCCAACCGTGGAGCAGCTCGGTAGTGGCAGAGAAGCCACAGGGACTTTGCTTTTGTGTTTCTTTCATTTCTCTTGGGGATTTTACTTAGAAACGTGGCGAGTCTCCTACCTGGTAGGACCAGGGAAGCGTGGCCTGCTGGGGACCGGCCACTGCCCGGTGGACGCCAGCCCGTCAGTCCTCTGCAGCGTCAGGGTTAGCGCTTCCAGCAGGGACGGGGGGAAGGGAACACGTGCGCTACTTGACGTGCTTGCATGCGTGTGCATTTATGCCCCATGCTGTGGAAGCTTCCAGATCATCCCACCAGCTTTGAGCCCAGCTGTGAACGGTACGGAAATCCCATGGACTGAATGGCTTTGGGCTCCCGCACAGATTTGTTCTTAAGGGAGTGAGAATTGGCAGTGGCAGGAAACTGAAATAAAATTTACCAGGAAAATTGGTCAACTCTGACATCCGAACGCACTACAAACACTACCCCAAAAATTAAGTTCCGGAAGCCAGTTCACAGCGTGGCACCCCACAGACACATCAGAGCAAGACTCAGGCTCTGCTCAGAAGTGGGTGTGCTGTGCCTGCTGCTGCAGCTGCCACAGAACTCCGGAATCAAAGAGAGGACTTCTAGCAGCTTCCAGAGGGTTCCAGAGGGTCACCTGAGCGCTGCCTCATTACAGGTATTTTCAACACAGCCAGCATCAGCACCTGCGACAAAGCAGCGAGGACAGCTCCCGACAGTCAGGGAAACCTTCACAAAGAGCAGGGCCGGAGCGAGAGGGGATGAGGGGGGAAGAATCACAGCCAGAAGTTTCTGCTCAGGGAGCCCTGGAGCACAGGTTGCCAGTAACAGCCCAGGGGACGGGCACCAGCTGGACTTTCTGATCAGAAAATTAAGAAAGTGCTTCGTAAGTTTGGGAGTCTCAGTGAATTAAAACGCAGCCTGTGAACTTGGTCCTCTCAATGGCAGTGGCGTCACTTGCAGCGGGACCTGCACCGCCCGCCGTGTGGAGGACGAGTCTGGACGCTGCAGCGTCCTGTGCAAGGAACGCGGTTCCCCTGAGGTCGCCCTTCTAAGGACATGGTGAGCTGAAGACAGGGCTTCAAGCTTTAGTGTTCCTAATGTGACTTTACTCCAACACACTGCTTTTAAAGTTAACAGTGAAGTTTTTCTGCTTTGACACTGGCCATCCTGGGCCTCCACTGGAAGGCTCCAGAGACACCCTGCAAGGTCAGAGAGGTCTGACTGAACAGCAAATGTGACGCGCTTGAGTCATCCCAAAACCATCCCTCCCCCCCCACCTCCTGGTTCGTGGAAAAATTGTCTTCCACAAAACTGGTCCCTGGTGCCACAAAGGCTGGGGACTGTTGTCCTAAAAGACAGATTCCTTGCAACACAAGGTCTAGTAAGGTTCCCTCATCTTTTGTAATGCCAAGGGAGGGCAGGGCGGTCTGCGTGGATGATGCCACTCTCTCAAGCTCAGCCCTATCTTGGAGGTGAAGCCAGGTGGGCCCACAGGTGAGCAAACGATCGTGTCTCTCACCTGTTCTGCACTCACTGCAGGCTGGTCCTTCCTACTCAGTGCACGACACACACGTCTCCCGTGGGGGCAGGCGGAATGCGTGACCACAACCACAGCGCAACAACACGGACACTTACGCTTCAGGTAAGAAGTGGGCGTGTTCTCCAACACTTAGTCTGAGAACGTGCCCAGGGGCCAGAAAACACAGGACCTTGCGCAGCTCCTACCTTCTGACTTCGCCCCATAACGAGCTACTGTCCTCTAACAAGGCACAATCGCACGTCATCAGGGAGGGACGGAGAAAAACGTACAAGAAGGAACTTGGTAAATAAAGCCACATGCACTTTCCTTTTCTGGGCTCCTAAGGTATTGGTCAGGCATCATGCCCTGTTGAAGAATATTTCAGATTTCTCTACCGTTCTATTTTGTTTTCATGTAACAAGCAGTTTCACATGCACCCTCCTTGGTCCTGGGGACGCTCTGCCACAGATAGAGCAGGGACCACTTTTCCACTTCAGGCTGAAGACACTAAGCCCGGGAAAGACCAAACGCTTCACTTGGCGACGGCCACGCGGCCACCGCAGACTGCAGGGCTCATCTCAGCCCAGCCTCTCGCCAGCCAGATGGTCCTGGGTGAGTCACTGGACACCTTCAAGGGCTGGATTTGTCACCCAAAATATAGGATAGTAACGTGTGACGCACAGGACTATTGTGATACATGGCACGTAGCGAGGGGCTGGGGACAGGTCTGCGATCGCAGAGGACACTCGCCTGGTAAGTTCACTGGGCGGAGAAATGTATTTACCGCACGTTGTGCTGCCAGGAAACATCAGACGATTTTCACAAATGCCAACAGAAGAAACAAGTTCCGATCTCTTCTCGATGGTCACCAGGACAAAGAACCCTGGGTGGTGGCCAAGCCACGTGCTGTGGAGGACCACTGCAGCATCATCACTAATGGATTCCTGACCCGGAACCTTCTTCTGTCCCACCTGAGCACATCCCAGGACAGCACATGGAGCCCTCCCTGCCTGGAATGCCATCTTGCAACACGGCCTGGATCCCGGGGTGGTTCTCCTCCCGCCTCCTGGCTGTGTGTCTGTCGTCTTCCGCTTGCTGCGGGGCCGGTGTGCGCCGCGCTTTTCTCACTGTGGCTCACGTCAGCGGCTCCTCTAGAGCCAACGGGGTCTCTGCATGGAACCATGCGGGTGGCGCGGTCTTGCTTGGCTGTGTCTGTGCTCTTATAGTGCAAAATTGTTCTTGCATGAACGAGATTACTGTGGCAAACATGGCCCCGCTGCCGCCTGGGGGCTGACCTCGAGGCCGCCCGCGCACCGGCCCCCAAGGAGCTTAGACTGCGCGGGTTGGTGACTCACACACCTGTGGAAAGGAGGCAAGATGTGGTATTGTATTGAGAACAGACAGTATTGCCAGGAAAAACTCCTGGCCTGTCTCTGTCGACCGAGGAGATTAAGGCCACCTTGGGGTGGGGGGTGAGCAGGCGCATCCCTGACTGACAGTGCGATCTCCAGCCTCTGTAGTGGTCATGGCGGTCCTGCCAGCCCACACCAGTGGCGGCTCCTGGAAAGCAAAGGAAGAAAACTGGGCAGGAAACTGGCCCATTAGCTCACTGAGATTTAAACTGACGGCAGGCGGGAAAATGGTAGGAACCGCGGAAAACAGTCACCGGGGCAGCAACAAGGCGCAGAGATGAGCTCCAGGTGGGAGATGGTGCTTCTGGCTTCATGCGCCCCACGCACACAGCTAAGGCCTGGGGTGCTGACCCAGACACCGCCGCATGGGTGGTGCAGCCCCCAGTGTTTCTGCTTTGTGGCCCGTGTGGTCCAGAACAGCAGGGGGATGGTGGATCCACGGGAAGGAAAAGCCCGGGGGGACACAGGCCGGCCTAGGAGGAGGGGCTGCATGGACATTGCCACCAGGGGACGCGTGGGGGCGGGGTTTGGGTCGAGGTGGGAGGAGGCAGGGAGAGCAGTGTCACCGAGGAAGGGACACGGCCCAGAAGCTTCCTGGCAACTGCAACATCTAACCCCCTCCTCTCACCGCATGGAGAAAGGACCCTGGGAAAAATCCGGCTGCGCCGTGGACCCTTCGGTGGTCCGTAAAGGCAGGTGCAAGGTATGGATGAGGCTATATCTGGGCAGGACACAAACACCACGGACCAGCTCTCGGTTTCCTCCTTCCCACCGTGAGGCCGGCAGGTGACCTCGTCTCCAGTGCCGCCTTTGACACAGAAACAACGATAATTTCCACATCCACTTTCCGACGGCTTGGCAGAGGCCTGTGTGTGGCACGGCTGTCTGGGAGGCAGGTGGGGGCCTCGGTGCACAAGTTCTGCTCACCATCACCCAGGGGTCCTGCAGCCTCCGTGGGGGTCTCCCGTGGGCACCGCGACTAACTCTACAAACCTCGTGGCTTAAAAACAGCACAAGTTTCTCTTCTCACACCCTGGAGATTTGAGGTCCGGAAGGCCCCAGAGGGGTGGACAGGGCTGGTTCCTCCGCAGGCCTCTCCTGGCCCCGGGGCGGCCGTGTCTCCCTCCGTCCTTGGATCAGCGCTGCTGGCGGAGCGGCTGCCACTCCCCACCCTCACCTCTTCCATGTGCAGGCCCCGTGATGACGCTGGGCCCACCTGGGTAACCCAGGAGAACCCCGATTCGAAGTCAGTTGCTGAGCACACCTGTGCCACGGGACGTGAGGCTCACAGGTTGCAGGGATTAGGAGACGTATCCTGCCGCCACCAAACGACCTGCCAGACTCAGGGTCCCTCGCAGACAGCATACCTGGGCTCTGTGGTCCCAGGCCTGTGTCACCTGTTACAGACCACACGGCCATGGACGACCTGCCTAACTGTCAAAGTTGGGGTCCTGATGGTGACCTTGCGGTGGTGACATCAGCGTTGCTAAGACCACGTGCCCGGTGTCCCTAACAGGTGCGGCTACTCCGCAGGGAACGGGAACGGAGTGACCACGAGAAAAGGCAGGAGAAAGAAGGGCAGGTGGGGAGGGGCCCCACGGCAGGCCCAGTGTCCGCGGGGAGGAGCGGAGCAGGCTGGACGTGGTCCCTGTGTGTCGTGGAGACGCAGACACACTGTCTCTCAAGAAAACGGGGCGTGTGAGCACCCCCTCACCGTGGGCCTGGCAAAATCATGCCACGGTGACTCCCACGCAGGTGGTTTGTGATTATCTGGAAAGGGAAGGCGGTCACTGGGAGAAAAGCCGCTTTGTTAGGGTCAAGTCAGGTCAGGGAAGAAAGTCAGGGGCGGCCGTTTTAAAAGACAAAAGAGAAACACAGAAGCCAAAATGCAGTTATGAATCTTGACTGCACCCTCATCAAATAAACACACAGAACAAACGACCACGGTGACAGAGCAGCGGGAACGACGGGGACCACCGAACACAGACGGTGTCGCAGGCTGAGCTGTGCCCCACAGTCCCTGTGTTGGAGTCCGAGAGCCCCTCAGGACCAGACTGAGACTGCCCTCGGGGACAGGTTCTCCAAAGGGACCGTGGGGAAAGGTGAGGTCATAAGGGTGTGGCTGGCCCGGCCCAGCCGGTGCCTGAGCAAAGGGAAGTCTGCGCACAGCCCTGTGCCGGGAGGGGGCCACCCGCACGCCCAGGAGAGAGGCCTCGCGAGGGCCCTCCTTGCCACGCCTCTGGGATGGTGAGAAAATAAGTTGCGTCGCCGCCCGAGGGAGCTCAGACACTGGACGTGGGATTCCTGCTCATGTCTCAGTGACAACCGCGGGGAGGGAGTCGAAGGAGAACATTGCGCTCTCAGGAGACGCAGGCTCAGGTATTTTGAAGTCATCATGCCTGAAACTTTCTGTGAAGTAGTTTGGCCAAAACACAGACAAAGCACAGACGTGCATCACGCAGACACGGCACCGTGCTGGGCTGCTGAGTGGAGGTGGGGTGCGAGGTGACCCTCAAATGAACGTTCCGACTTCAGTCTTCAAACTTGTGTCATAAAAAGTGTGGGGGACACCGTGCCAGGCCCGCCGCGCTCTGCTCTGGGAAGAGGATCCGCCGGCAACAGTGTGACGGCAGCCGCCCGGCCCTCGAGGGAGGGGGGTGACGCCGCAGGCTCTGGAGCCTGTCACCTGGGCGGGTTTCTGGTCCTTCCCCTCCGGGTCCGTTCCCGCGGGAGCTCACGGCTGTCAGAGGACGTGAGCAGACGCTGTGAGGGAGGCACGTGGCGCCGTGGCTGACAGGGCCGGGCCGGGGAGCGTTCCCGTCACTCAGGCCTGGAGGCCGGCCCTGGGCTCCGGCTGCGGCGCAGTCTCAGCGCACGGAGCAGCTTAGAAAGGCAGCGGACGTGGTCGGTGAGGAGGAGGATGTGCTCAGCGTTTGTCCTGCTGAAAACGTTTGTGTCAAAGACTCGAAGGCACGAAAAACACATTTACAAAATGCGCAGTTGGCAGGAGGCGGAGAGGGGCGTTGGTTCGGTGAGTGAGGACTCACAGCCTCCCTGATCCTGAAGACTCGGTTTCCTATGGGTGGACGCTGAGTCCGCCTCCGTTAGAACAGACACCCGACTGTGTGGGGCCGGGGCTGGGCTCAGCCACAGTCCCCAGGGAGACCCTGGACCCCAGTGGGCCGCGACCTGCACAGGGGCCGCTTTGCAGCCTGCCTCTCGCACAGCAAACAGAAACTCACACCGCGTACGTAAGAAGCCGCGCACTCAGCGCGCTTGGCCCTTCTGGAGGCCTGGTCTCTCTGGGCGTGTCCAGGGGAGGGTGGCCAGCTGCTGGGAGGCCACTCCCAGGCCCTCTGAGACCCTCCGATGCTGAGATTCTGCGAGTAGAACTGGAATGTGAATGGTGAGAAGTGAAGATAACTGTGCTACACGAGGTTCGATGTCCTACAGATGGATTGGTTTGGCTTCAAGAAAAGGAGTAGGCCGGGCGCGGTGGCTCACGCCTATAGTCCCAGCACATCTGGAGGCTGAATGGGAGGATCACTTGAGCCCAGGAGTTTGAGACCAGCCTGGGCAACGCAGCAAGATCCAGTCTCTAAAAAAAAAAAAAAAATCATCCAGGTATGGTGGTGCCTGTAGTCCCAGCTACTCAGGAGGCTGAGGCAGGAGCATCGTTGGAGCCCAGGAGGCTGCAGTGAGCTGTGATGACGACACTCATTCCCTCTACCTGGGCAATAGAATGAGACCCTGTCTCAAAAAAAAAAAAAAGAAAGAAAAAGAGCAAAGAGAATATAAAATCTGAACTCCGAGTGGCTGAGCTGTGTGGGATGTCAGCACACTGACTGGCAAACCAGCCGCCCCAGCTCTTGGCGCCGGAGGCCCTGAGGGGCTCACGGAGGCGCGTGCTGCTGTGGTTCAGAGATGACGCTTTGAGCCCGTCCTCACCCTCAGGAGAAGGAGCCTAATGAGGGTGACTGTGGACCTCTCTGCTAAAAAATCCTTCACTCTCAGGAAGAGCAGCTGCCGGAACAGCTTCTGCCTGTGATGTGGAAGAGAAGCCCACACAGATTTGCTGGGAGATTTTCCTTTCAACACCAACAGACCGACGGCTTCCTAAATCCCGGCAGCACAGACTCGGCTGGCTGTGAGATCAAAAAGGGGTGGGCGACAGCCAAGCCGGGAGTCTCTCTCCTCCACTGTCTTGGGGAGTGACAGGCGTGTCCAGAACATTCTTCCATGAGAGGAAGACAGAAAACCCTTGCTTGCTCGTCAGATTTAGGAGAATTGCTCATGTTTTCATCTTTAAACATAAGTCAGGATAATTTCTGGTCACTCAGAAGTGACCTGAGCAAAAACATTCCTTAGAGGGGATTCTGCTTAGGGTTTGAGAGGAAAAATATGAAACCAAAGGTTTATTTGGGAAGAGATTGTTTTCTGAGAACTTTAAGGTCAGCCATGCTTGGCCAAGTGCCGTCGTCCCTGTATCTCAACCACGCACGTCTGTGGGAGTTTGAAATCTTCGTGCCTCTTCCCAACACACACGAACTCCCAGGTGAGTCCAGGAAGCATCCGCGTCCCAAGTAGCCTGGGGAAGGCGGGCGTTGGCACGGTCGGCCTGGCTCGAAACCCCAGAGACCTCATCTGCCAGACAGCGGTTTCTCATGAGGGTGGATGTCCTTCCGCAGCAGAACTCGACGTGGGGCACGGCGGGTTGGGTCGCCCCCCATCTGAGAGGCCCATAGGAGGCGGCGGGAGGCCCCAGCTGCGCCTCTGGCCATGCGCTGAGCCGTCGTCTCTGTAGGGACAGCGTCCTTGGGAGTGGACGTGTCCGAGCGCCACATGGCGCGTCCCCGGGTCTGTCTTGGTCCTCTCTGGCTCTGTCACCGTTTCTGTGTCTCTGACGACCTCTCTCTCTCATAACACACAGCCAAAAATATTTTTTTGTTTAAGACCGCACACCAAAATAGCATCGTGTTCCTGTTCTTAATTTAAAAGGCAGATGAGCGAAACATTGCACAGTTCTTTCTAAACATGCAAAACCTTACCAAGTGCACGTCAAGTTCTTTAAGCTTCCGAGGTAGCACACAGACCTAGCGCAGGCCAGCCACGCATCCAGTGCGTGTCATCTCCAAGGATGACCTGGCCATGGCTGGAACCCCAGGCTGCAGGGGCCCGAGGGCCACGGCTCTCCCAGACCTGAGTCTCCTGCACACTCGCCCCATGCTGTCCCCAGCCTGGGCAGGGAGGCGCCAGCCCCGGGCGGCAGGGCACGTGCGGCTCCGCCAGGAAGGACAAGCTCGGGGCCACCGCACGTCCAGCGGGACACACTTGTGAATCCAGCTTCATCTCGGAAGTCAGGCGGCCGCTTCGTTCTCTTTGGGGGGCCCCACGGGGCGTGGTCAGGAGAGGGGCTGCTCACAGTGGGGCGTAGGGGTGGAGGCACCCGGTGGGAGGCTAGACGTGAGCACCCCTCAAACAGATGTGAGCGAACCTGGGGCACACGCGTGCAGGACGCCGTTGAGGAGCAAACGCAGAGTGAGACGCTACAGGGACGAGGGCGCCGCCGCCCAGATGCGCAGATGCACGCGGGGCCCGAGCGCTCGTCTACCCATTTGCGACGACCGACAGGAGCCGTCGGGGACACAAGCCAGCAGAAGCCAGCTCTCCTCGACACTTCGTGGCTCGATCACAGAGCTGATTCTGTCCCACGAAGAGCACAGCAGCCGGGCACGGTCAGGCGGGTTCAGGGACGAGAGGGGCGGTTACCTCCAGCGTAGTCTGGCAAGACGAGCAGGAGTCTAAGCGACGGCATTTTCTCCCTCATATTCCGCCTGGGAGGAGCTGCGGGGTGAAATCTGATGAAAACATTTCCTTCTAAAAGCTAAGGTGGCCAGTAGTATGGAGAGAAAAGTGGATGATACAAGTTTGCTCAAAATAAACCTATTTATCCACGGAAGTATTTATCCAGGGTTGTCTCTACCAGAGACAACCCGCCTGTGTTCCTGGAGCGACCTTTCAGCCTCAGACAGGAGCGTGGTTCCCTCACCCGCGTGCAGTTAACAGCCCTGGGTCCACCACTGCTGCCCCGATGGGTCAGCTGCCATGGGTAGGGGACCCGGGAGTCTGCGGGCGGGACCTGTGGGCGGGTCGAGGTGCAGGCCACTGCCTTCCAGCTCCCAGCACCGGAGGGGCGGAGGAAGTGTTTCCCGTCCTTGGGCAGGGCCGCGCTCCCGCCACAGAGAGGTCAAGGGTCTTGTCCTCGCACGGCTGCGTTGGCGCTGACCACTACCTTGAGAGGGGCCCTTTTCCATGGCCAGGGTCCTTGCCTCCGAACCTGGGTGCCGCGTGGCTGCAGGGTGCACAGGAGGACACCCCCCGTGTGTTCCTGCCACATTCTGGGCTGTCACTGGGGGTGTCTCTGGGGAACAGGCCTTAAATGTCAGCAGTTACCGTAAAAGACCTAGGAAGCCGCGTAAACGGCCAGACAGAGGAGACATCCAACGTGTGCTCACCGCTCAGTGCGCGCTCGTGGCTGTCTCCTCACCAGCAGGCTGCTCACGGGGCGGTGGAAGCTGCCAGCTCCAGTGTGGTCCGTAGCCCCTGACGCACAGTAGGTGCTTAATAAATACCCATTGGTTGACTGAATTCTGTTTTGTTTTCCTTCTAAACATAAAATACATAAATCACAACAGCTTCTGCTTTTAAAGCTCTTCAGGGTTAAAAATCTCTCGGCCCTCACGGAAACAGAAGGTCTGGCATGAACGCGAACTGAACCGTTAGAACAAAGTCTGTACCCAGGGGCGTGACCGGGTTTCATGAAGGTCTGCGATTGCCCAGGTGAGCCCCCAAGCAACACAAGATCCTGCTTCCCCCTGCTCTCACCTCCAGGCGTCGGACACACTCCTATGTTCGCTGTGAGAAGAGGCTGTCCCCGGGGCCGCGGCAGACGAGAAGCCGGGCAGTGGGCGGTGGTGCCTTGACCTGCTCCTGAGGGCCATGGCAGGGACATGGTGACAGAGGTCACCTTCACCACAGAGGACGCTCGTCTTCATGCCGTTGGGAAGCTGAGGGGAAGCCGATGGGCTTCGCTGTGCTCCTGGAAGTGTGAGCTGACGACGCTCCTCTCGTTACATTAGACACACGTGTGTCCCTCCCATCTTATGGTTACCGAGAGAGCGACTAAGCAGCTGTACATCTTACGCACACTTGTGCACGCATACACCTACATGTGCACACACATGCATGTCACACACACACCCGTGCACACACATGCACATGCGCGCACACACACACGGTCGTTCATCACTCAGGAAAGCAGCGTCTGGCCAATACCCATTTCTGTCCAGTCTTCGGGCACAAGGACACCGTGTCCCTGTCCTTGCTGTGCTGTGGCTCACATCACCTCCCCACCACATGGCCCTGAGTCGCACAAACCCGCTGGGCACAGCCGGCGGCAGTCGCCGCAGAACTGCGTCTCCCCTCCCCACACGTGTCCCTTCAAAGAACCGACTACTTTTGGTGTCTCCGTTTCCGGCAACGACACCTGTCCAGAGAGAAGGTCCCCAGTGCTGTGGTGGAGTCATGTAGGTCACAGACGCGGCGACAGCGACCACTATCTGTTCTGTGCCCAGCGGAGCTGGTGCTACGCCACTCACTCAGAGAGGGGAAGGGCCACGTCCCAGATCACCCAGGAGCAGGGAACAGCACAGCCAGCACCCACTGGAGTGTGCACGTCCCCAACCCCAGTGCTCAGGACTCCACTGCAGGATCGGGAGGCAGCTGGGTGGTTCAGGCCGGGCCGGGGCTGCCCGGGGAAGGAGGGGCTGGAGCAGGCACGGGGAGGGGCTCCCACCCACCACAGTCGCGCCGGGTGTGGGGCGCTACGTACAGGTCAGAATGGCCAGGGAGCGGTTCTTGGGCACGTTCTCCTCCCTCTGGGCCACGAGCGAGCTGCTGGGCTCCGCCTGATAGGCACACAGAGCCTCCCACTCCTTCTCCAGCCGGTTCTTGTTCTTCAGGTGGTCCTCCATGTAGGCCTGGGGAGGGAAACAGAGTCAGCAGCCGGTTCACACGAGGTCTTCAGGCAGGCACAGGCCAGCCAGAGGCCCATGGTGCAGCAGAGGCTTTCCCATGTCTGGGCGTGTGCTGCGTGTGCTGTGCCCACCACGGGTGCCGGGCACGGGTGCCAGGCGCTCACCGCGACGGCTGCTCCGGTGAGCGCCGACTGGCTGGGGAAGTGCCACGCCCACAAGACGTGTTTGAGCAGCCAACCAAAACCTGGTGCGGAAGATGTGTCCGACCAGAGAGTGGGTTAATGGGGCAGCTGTCAGGGGTTGCGGAGGGGACCCTGCGCCACATGCTGAGCGGGGAGGGTTCCCACGGGACCTGATGTCCGGCTGTGTCGGGGAGAAGAGGGGCCGTGTCTCGGACCCAGACAGCCGGGGGCTCTGGCGCGGGCTGTGCTGCTAGGGCTCCCAAGCCCACTGGAGAACAGCACCCTCCGCAGCAAAGAAGGAACAAACATGGTTAAAACAACACACACAGGACGAAGTAAGCTGTAGATGAGCTAAAAAAAATAGGGCTAAAGAGAAAACCACGACTCAACCTCACTCTGGGAAAGCATCTCACTGAATAATGTTTTGCATTAAAAGTCTTTCATTGTCTTTTTCTCTTTCTGAAAGAACCACGACTTACTAACAGGTACTATAAGTCCTTGAAATCATTCAGTCCCTGAAAAATAGGAAATACACAGTCTGGAAACTATCCTACTTGTGCAATCAAAACCACGTCAAACTGGGTAATTAGAAAATCTCTAAGAAGTGGCAACTGCACCCTCAGGAGATCCTCCCCATGGAGGCAAAGCCTGGTTGGTCATCCCAGCGGGACAGACGGAGAGACAGAGACCTCTTCTGATTCCTGACGGCCAGGCACAGGCACGTCACCCTGCTCCGACAGGACACTTGCTAATGAATCAGAGCTCACTTCCCCAGATGTGTGCCAACAGCAGGAAATGCGCATAGCACGACGTACCTGGCATGTGACATAGGCGCATTGTTATCACACACACATGAACACAGCATTAGGTGGATGCCTGGGTTCTATTTACCGCTGCCGTGACGACCGTCATTCGTGTTCTGATCCCAGTGCCGGGAGCTCAGACCATCCCGTGGCAGGGGCGTCCCTTCCTCCTGGTTCCTTTTACACAGAAGTCATTTTTCTTACATTTGGCGCATTTCTGGAACCCCGTGGCCGCGATGCATCTGGGGTAGTGAGTGGGTGCTGTGTTTTGTGCAAAGGGTCAAACAGCGTCTGGCGCTGAACAGACAGAAAACCAGTGGAAGCAAATATTTCGACCCTGTTCCAGTCGTAATTCTCCGGCGCAGCGATTCTCAGAAATAGGTGAGGAACCGGTGTCCTGACACCCTCTTCCTCAGAGGCGTTCAGCTGCAGGCACCATCTACGCCTTCCTTACCGATCCGTTCCGCCGGGAACCGACTGTGATTTAAGGAAAATCATCTCAAAGGACCAAACTCGTCCGCGATTTTGTACCCCCAGGAAATGACCATCTCGTCCTCCAACACTTTGCTTGTGGGTTTCCAGTGGGCTACGTGTCACCTGTAGACAGAGGTTGTCACGTGCGTCCACATAGGATGAGACATACACGTGCGCACGGTCCCCTGGGGCAAAGTGGCCACGTGCAACCACTTCCAACCTCGGTCCACTTGCCGCCGTGGTCCCCGCCTTCCACTCTGACACGCCCACTCCAGGACGGCCCCCTCTTGCCCTCCCCGCCCACCTGTGCCCACGCTGGGAGACAGGCGGGACAGACACCACAGGGAGCGCGAGATGCTGCTGCCTCGCACAGCTCCAGGTGCCTGGGAAGAGGAAGGAACCTTGGGTGAGACCATCACAGCATCTTACTGAAGTTTTGACCAAATTCAGCTCAAATCCACGCCACAAACACCAGCTCTGCCAGATACGTGCCGTGCTGGTGCGACTCGTGGCAGGGTCTGTGCCGTGCTGTGGCGATCAGCATGACACCCCTGCACGCGGGTGCGAAAGGTGGGGTGAGGAACCATCTGGCCCCGGGTGGGGATACCGAGGCAGCCTGCTCCAGGGGATCCCAGGTGCTCTGGCCACTTAGGGGACAGCAGAGGGATGTCAGTGCCGATGACGGAGAACCTGCATCGACCACTCCAGCCCCAGGTGGCGGCCGCTGTTTCCACGTCACGCCGTGTGAGTGACAGAACCCTCATGGCTGCCCAAGCCAAAGTAAGTGAGTTTGTCCGCTCTGCCCTCCCCAGCCCCACACGCAGGCGGCCCTGAGGTCCCTCTGTGTGGGGAAGAAGACCCTGTACGGATGTCTGAGTTACTAAATTAGGCAAAACTCAAATGGCTCCATCTATAAAACACTTTCTTTTGAGACAATTATGGCGTATCAAATACATATTTTTGTACCAAAGTTACTCTAATGGAAAACATTTTTGTATGATATAGTATTTAAGTTTTGTGAAACATTAACTAGCTCACGCAGCCCACAATCTGGTCTGGGGGATCCTGGGAGACGGGGCAGTGCCGGCAGGAGTGCATTTTCACTGCGCATCTGCAGCAACTTCTCTTGCGCTTGGTCGAGGAACCACCCCACAGACAGACATACCACGGTTCCTGGCAAAATGACTCTGGGTTCTATCTTTTCTTTGGAAAATGCTCTTTTCACAAAATCCATCACCAACAAATGAGCTTCTGTCAACAAAACATGATGGATTCTAAAATGATGAACCTTGGCAGGCTTAATCCAACCTCAGATATTGTCTGCAGACGAGGCATCGTGCATTATCTTAATTCCTATGAACCACGGCTGTGTAAGTTTCGCATTTCTCCTAACTATGGGAAGTGAATCAGGCTGCACTTGAATTTCTAAACTTATGGCAAGAAATATAAACGGAGCCTCCAGCCAGCAAGCTGGGGGCAGGAGAGAGGGAAAGGTGGATGTTGATGTGATTATGTGTTTTCACCAGAGTTAAGTCATCTGAAGATGCGCCTGATGATGTTAAAATCAAGATAAAACTTCCGTTCTCTCAACGCACACCACTCCGCGGCTGTGTCCGTCCCGTCCCATTCACCGCAATTTGATCTAGTCTGTATTTTTCTATTAACATTTTTATGAAGCGTCATTCATGACGCTAAACTGATGTACTTTCCCCAACCACACAGTGGGAGTCTTTCCTCTTTTGTGATCTGTGGGTAAGACACTTGTCATCTGTGAGTCTGTGGGGGAGCCTGGCCTTTGCAGTGAGATGATGCATTTTAAACCATGAAAGTAAAACCAAAAGGTGCAGCGATGGCTCAGTACAAATGTTCCTCCATTTATGATGGGGTGACGTCCTGATAAACCCATCGTAAGCTGAAATTATCTCAAGTTGAAATGTATTTAACACACCTAACCTGCCGATGTCATCGCTTAGCCCAGCCCGCTGGGAACGTCCTCAGAACACCTCCATTAGCCCGCAACTGAGCAAGGCAATCTAACACAGAGTCTCCTCACAACGGTG
Organism: Avahi laniger; assembly: GCA_963575035.1. Classification (NCBI taxonomy): domain Eukaryota; kingdom Metazoa; phylum Chordata; class Mammalia; order Primates; family Indriidae; genus Avahi; species Avahi laniger. The sequence goes on along the minus strand of CAUYSK010077568.1, from coordinate 64,852 downwards.
GTGAACATCTCACGCACTTGCTGGCTGCAGCACTGTCCGGGAATGGCAGATGGCTGCGTGGGCCCTCCCTGCGTGGGTCCCACTGGGGCACGTCGCTTCTGCTCCCTTGTCCGCTGACATTATACGCCGGGGACCATCTGTCCTGTGGGCTCCTGCCGTTCAAGGACATGAGATCCGTGCACGAGGACAGGTTCAACTCTGCTCGGACATGGTCCACTTGCGGGATCGTCTGGCACGTCAATGTGCAATCTAAACACTGCTCAGGGGCTTTCCCCTGTCGTGGGCAGTCAGCTGAAGGTGTTTTAAGAACCAACGTTTCCTTTCACGCATGCACGTGTCGGGGACGTGGTGGTGGAAGGGCTTAGTTTTGAAGAAGCTGCAACCTTTTTGTCCCATAAATAGCTCGTGCAAAAGGGAAGAGAAAAGACAGAATGAAAGCAAAAGCTGCTCCTCACTCCAGCAGAGTGAACTGCAGGGCTGCGCAAACCTCATCCTCCGGGCACCTGTGGAGACACTCTTTCCCGGGCATCCTCGGCGGCAGTTTCCTTTCTCAGGATGAAAAATGCCGAGATGAGGCTTACATCTTTCATACAGGGAAACCAAGGCCTGGTGAAGTTAAGTGGGTGGCGCACAGCCCCGTGGCCAGTGGCAGCACCAAGGCTGATCCGGGTCTCGGAACCGGTGGGTTTCGTCCTGGTCTGCTGCGCGGGCGCCTCGCCCCTCCCACCACCTCTCCAGTTCCTGCTCACGATCGGCCACATCGGCATTTCGGGTGCAAAGGCAGCCTACTTCACAACCATCGGTGCTGCCTGGACTGGCCCTGGCCTTTCTCCAAATTTCCTTTCACTCACCTGTTCTCTGTCCCAGCAAGACTCTGCTTCCCGCCATCTCTCCCACCCCACCGCCCTCCCTGCACCTGTTCACGCTGGCGCTTCCGCGATGACTCCACCGACTCCAGGTCCAGTTGAAACACCCCCGTCAGGAGTCCCCCCTCCCCCGTGACCGTCCTCTCCCACAACCAGCCCCACTTCAACACCTGCTGTTCACGAAAACACGCCTCCGTGGCACGGGTCACACCCACCTGCGCTTTAGCTGCAGGCTCCAAGCTCTGATTCTGCCCATCGATCAACTTTTTCATAGGGCAGGGCTGCGTTTCAGCCGCTTAGCACATGCAGTGGGAGCAACCGCCAATGTTCACTGAGTGACCACTTGTAACCCGGAAATTTCTACAAGTAATTTGTATTATAGATAAAAATTTTATATTGATGATGGGGATCCAAAAACATTGCCTTCCAATCCTCTGAAACTGGGAAGATTTTCTCCGAAAAGCAACATAAGGAATTTAAAAAGTCTCCTTATGCATTTCCTTGCTGCCGTCTTCCTTTCTGGGTCACCTGATAAGCATCTATAACTCACGCCAAACGGGAGGCGCCACACTCTAATGTTCCTATCTTGCCCCCAGCTGAGAGGCCACCACGTGAATCTGGAGACAGGGCAGCAGTTCAGAAAGCTCCTCCCCCAGCTCGTCTCCTCCTTTGAGTCTTAATCTCCCTCCATGGTCCAGACCCAGGTCGGGCTCTGTCCCCCGGAGCCTTCTAAGGCAGCGTCACCCACCCTGCGAACCCCGTGCACAGTGAGCGCCACTCGTGGATATGGCACGTGCTGCCGTTGGCACAGCTACGCTGGGTGTCCCCCTGGTGTGCGCTCCAGGGTTTGGGGACCCCGTCTTACCCCAGCAGGTATCAGTGCACACAGTTCCCTGTTTGGGCTGGGTAAGTGCCTCTGAGTCGAAGCTAACCCAGGTGGGTGACGCACATGGGTCGTGCTGGGTTGGAGCCAAGGGAAGGTGGGATCACATCACGTCGTGGATTCGCACCATGAAGTATTAATACAGAGAGTGAAAACAAGAGTGAAGAGTTGGTGCTCACTCCTAGTTGACACAACTTGAAGTGCTCAGAGAGTTAATTCTGACAGTGACCCTGGTCCTTATGGGAGGTTTGGAAGCTCGCCTTTAATTTTTCAGAGTTGCTCATGATTCTCTCAACAATATTTTGAGGTTTTGAAGTATTCCTGGCTGCAAGAACTCCGCCTGACATTTCATATTTTTGAACTTCATTCAGGGAATTTTACTTAAGCTGATCTTAGATGAGCCCTGAGTGGGAAGAGGTCTATGATTTTCTTGAATTCTGGTACTTTCTGAGGGCCTAGATGGGATGTGCTCGCACAGGAGATAATTCCCAGATCCAACCATTCACGGAAGCCCCAAGGTCTCAGGGTTTCTGAGTGTGCGGTCCACACACACGTCTGACGCTGACCACAGACGGAGAGGCGTCAGCATCCGCAGCATCTGAAGATGTAGCTGCGTTTCTCTGATTTTCTTGCTCTTTGAGGAAGACGGCATCCGTTTTCACTGGATTTATTTGTGTGAGAGATATTAATCTAAGATTTTCCTCTTTAATCTTTCTCTTATTTCTGAGCCCATCCTCCCAGCTCCTCATATTGTACCATTTCTGGCCCACACTGCCAGACCGTGTAGGGCAGAAAAATCAAGAACAGTGTCTGGGCCACGAGGACCAAGTGGCTCAGATGACTTGTAGGAAACAGTCTCTGTGCATCACACAAACCAACTGGCTTCCACTTTTAGTGGAATTGTTTTACACAGAATCCCGCACCTGTGTAGCGCAAGTGTTACTGGCATTGGGAGAAGGAGGATGTGTTCACGACGTGTTAATGTAGCCCAAATATTTTCTGCATTGTTTTATGGTCAAACGGTAACACTCTGAGGTTAAGAGAGTGACCTCCAGGGACACGGAATGCCCCATGTCACTCATCGCAAGAGCTCTGTAGCTTCAGGAGATGAACTGTACCTGCCGCTCACGGATCCTTTACGAACCCTGAGGAGCTTTGGCTGAATAGGAGCACTCCGCTCCTAAAACGGGGTGGGCGCTGGGCTTGATCGAGAGATCCTTCCTAACAAAGTCATGAACAAGAAGGGTCTGGTCCCACATGTAGCTACTTTTTGGCTATTAACTCTGCACAAACCATCTGCTCTCACTGACCCTTAATTTACTCCTCTGTAACACAGAACCGGAGTCTAGATTTCTAAAGGTGGTTTTGAGGGCTGACAAGTTAACATAGGAAGTACAATCCGTGGACTACAAAGCGCATGCATGCGGATGGCGGTGGCGGTGGGTCTTCATTTTCCACAGGAAACGACGGAGTTGGATTATCTCTTCGACCATCTCCCAGGTGCCGCGACTTGCCTGTGGTTTGGGGCACACCGACCTTTCTACCCAAGGAGACACGGCACACGAAGTCGCCACACGTGCCTGCACTGACCACAGCCTGGATGCATGTCTAAGGGTGACTGTGGCGACACAGTCACCACGGATGCGCTGTGGACATCGGTCAGAGCGTTGACGCCACCACTGACACCATCGGAGAGAGAAACAGCAACACAGTCCCAAGGCTTTGTCCCTTTGAGGGACTGTGGCATTTCTCAGAAACGTGTGTCCCCTTACTGCATGTCTAAAACCAATACGTGAGCACAGCTTTAGGCTGTGTTATTGTGCCTTTCTGCCATGACACTGCGGATAGCTCTAGAACCATCTGCACTCCTATCTGCTTCTTTTATTACTTTTTTTTAAGAAGGTGGTATTTCACGGCCAATCCTGAGAAAAGAATCACTGGGAAATGCCCGCTTACGAGGCCATGAAACTAAGTGCTAATTGACAGTTTCCCTGGGGAAAGCGCACACAACGCCCTGTGTGTTTCTGACTCAGGACCCCATGGTCACATCACATTCCGAGACTGTTCTGTGGGCACCATTTTGTGAGCGTCAAAACCAACCATAAGCTTCCAGGATTGTTCAGGAAATAGCATCACTGATCAAAATTAAGAATTGTTTTCACCATCTGCAACGAGCCAACACTGGTGGCAGGAACGGGGCATTTAGCTGTGACTGTCCATGGGTGGTCACGGCACCCAGAGCTCCTTGGCACCGGTAGGTGGCATTGCTGCTGCCTCCGAGTGCCGTGACCCAACAGGGTTGTCTGAATCCTGTCCACGGCGCTTGGGGGCCACACCAGACACCTGCCCACACTCCTGCGGACCCCACATGTCTGAGGAGACCAGCCAGAGGGCAGGAAAGAGTCAGTGCGCGCCAGCTGGTCTTAGCTCTGTCAGAAGTCACAAAAATGATGTGATTTTGGCATCTCTCAGCCAAACAACAATGGGGAGAGATACTGGGAAGTGCAAGGAGATTTATTATTATTATTGAAAAGAGGAATGATGATGGACTCCTAATATGCAATACTGAGACTCCTCAGCACAGTGGGCACAAGATCCACGCAACGCCGCGTCCCTTCAGTCAAGAGGTGCCCATCCCCCTGTGTCAGCACACACGGGAAGCTCACAGGTTGCTCTGTGGGTCTTCAGATGCGGGACAAGTAGAAACTGTCCGATGGAACTGCATTTTGACGGCGCCGCTGGCGGACGGGAGACTCTGCCCCTGGGGAGCAGGCGTGGCGGGGAGAGCCGCCTCTGCAGAGCTCCCAGGTGTTACCGGGGAGCCTCGTTTCTCTCCTTTCTTCACGTCGGTGCCGCCCGCAGCACAATGCCCTTTAATTTATGGATGTTACAATCAAAGCTTTTGTTAACGTAAAGAATACGATCCACTTACGGTTTCCATCCTCCTGACAAGACTGCAGTTTGCGTTTTGAAGTCACAAGTCAGACTGAAGCTCTGGGAGCACCGAGCGAGCTGCTCCTGCTGCTACTTGGGGAAACGGTGACCTTTTCTTTCTTTAAAAATAAGCGCGGTCAGCTGTCTTCATTAATACATCAGAGGGAAATTTTACGTTAAACGGCTGAATTTCAAAAGTAGGATATCTGAATTCCAAGAGGAATGTAAGAGAGGAACAGAGCCGTGACGAGGCCCGTTGTCTTGGCCTTGCGCGCACCGACGCGGACACGCAGGGATGGCAGATCGCTGGACCAGAGGAGGCGTCTGGTGTCTGTAGATTGCTGCGTCTGGCGTGTTTTAAATATTATTTATTAGCATTGTGCAGCAGGAATGTCGAAGTAGTTAGAATTAGAAATTTAAGGTGTAAGTGCAAACACGCAGCAGACCAGATACAGTTAGAAGATGAGAGGGTAGTTTTGCTATTTTTAGTTTAGGAAAAGTTTGCTTGAAGCAAGCATGCCGAACCATATAATTGTATTCAAATTACCGTCTGACTCTGAAAAAAATAAGACGTGAAACAGCGCACAATGAATCACCTCCGTAACCGTCCTGTTCCTTAACTCAGGCCCCAGTCCCAGCACCAGCTCTGACTTGTAGTGGGACGACTGGTCTTACTGGACAAGAAAACATGCATTCGTGGTTCCTCTCAACAAAGAACATAAGGCGCAGAGCAGATCTGTGCGCGGGACCAGACGCGCCCACTGGAAGGACGCTCTGCGTCAACGTGGACTTTACACGGGAAAACCAAACATGTGATTTCCAAATCCAACCTTGGGGTTATCCGCACAAAGCCTTGAAGAGGTGGCAACGGACTGAAGGAATTCATAAGAGTGGATGAAAGACCATTCATGGCTCTTTCTCTTTCTATTACATTTAAAAATTGCTTTCACGGAAATTTGCTTTTAGGGAAGAAATATTCCCACACACAGCTGCAGTAAGTAAAAAGCTTCCCTTGTCCTAATGAATTGGGAAGTGGTAAATTGGCGGCAAAATCGTCCTACTTGGGCACCAGAGTTGGCTTCACCCATAACCGCGAACCAACGCCATTTTTCTAAGTTCTTGCTCTGAAATCTTTGTTTCAAGCTAACCTATTTTGAGGACCACCAAGAAACTTTGGCAAGCCCAGCGACCCTAGGACATGGTTCTCAATGCTGTCTTAAAGTGATTTAGAAATCTATGTTCATTCTTTGTGTTGTCACCAACCAAACCATGGAGTAATATACAATTCTAAACCATTACAGTAGTGGAGAAAAGTTCAGAAACTTCAGACCTCAACATCTTCCAGAGAAAGTCCTTGGCTGAGCCCAGTCAGGGGCAAGGACGAGTGAGTGCGTGAGGATGGCAGACGCACAGGCCACGAGGAGGCAGGGCGTGGGCTGTGCGCCGTTTCCCAGCCGGACGCCGCTGCATTGTCTGCTGTACCTAAAACTCTCTCTGTAATTGAAAAACAAAACACACACAAGAACTAAGAACGTGCCTCCCCCAGTAGAGCTCTAGAGAAAATGGCGTGCTTTTTTCAAAGCACTGTTAGGAAAACGCTGTCAGAGGACAGGGCTGTTGCTTCTGTACGGAGCTGGGACGTGAGCTGTGCGTCTCCTGCCCTTTGGGGGGACAAAGAGATGAGAGGCTGAGTCTTTGCAAAGTGTCAGGTTAGGAGGACGTGAAAATTGGTTAAATTTCGACTGCACAGAACTCAACTAATTGCAAGCTTCGATGAATATATTTTAATTATAATTTGGGCTTTCGGTATTCCAAATCTAGAACAAGGTCCAGAATTGCAGGAAAACACACCAATACAAGAGAGTTCTTAAACAAATCCTGAGTGACCCCAGGACCTCCCCTGGAGCTTGTGACTCATTGGCCCAGGGCCACCGTTAGCGCTGTGCAGAGATGGCCCATGCACTAAAAGCACAGTGATTCTCAATTATTCTGTGGCTTCCACTAACCTTTATGCTGTAAATTTATAGGAAAAAAATCACAATTTGATAAAGACAACTAAACTCTGTAGGAAATGTTAATAATTTCTGCTCTAGAAATGTTCTAATTAATAAACTTTAAAAAAATAAGTAATTCCACCCTTACTACCTTCTCTCACTAACAGGGAAAAGGCTTGTTCCTTCGCACGACTGATAGTTTGTTTTACGCCCGGCATTCTCTAGCACGATGTCATCCTCAGGCGTGCGTAGGAGAGGGTGACAGAGGTCTCCTGCAGGAAGACTGAGAAAGAAGCTATTTAATAATAGTGATGATGACAATAACACCACTTTGTATTTTTAGGCTGTCATTCTCAGAGAAGCTCAAAGAATTTTAAATGAACAATTTCATGAATCTTATTATCTTATTTAACATCTTAAAAATTAAGGTTACATGCACATAGGTAAAATACAAAGATGCATACTTATAAGCAATGGAAAATAATTAAGAAAATTATGATACATTTCCATAAATGTACAGCTATTAATATTTAAATTTAGGGCAAAAGAGGTTTGCTTGACATTCTGAGTGAAGCACAAATGCTGCCTCTAGTTAAGGGAGAGAGTTAAGAGTCATGTTCGTATTTCGACTGGATTCCTGCTCACTCGCTGGTTGGTTCATTCACTCATTCATTCATTCATCCCCTAGTCTGATTAAGCACACCCTGTAAGCTGGGGATGTCCCACGTTCTGGGGCACGGCATTTAGCTGGCCAAAGGCCCTGCAGTCTTGGGGCCGTTTCCTTAACTGCTGGATAAAATCTGAACTATCCATTTACAAATGGATAATTCGCGTGTGGTCTGTCCCGACCTCACGTAATAGCAGGCGGCAAGAAGACACAGTCGGAATGAAATGAGAGCAAGTCAGAGGATTCCAGGCTGCTCAGTTATCTGGCCATCCTTCCTCATACTCCTAAAATTCCTGCAGCCTTTTACTTTGCAACGTATTTTGAAATTGTTTAAACTCTTTATCCCTCAGAGAGCTACGGCAAAGAAATATCTTCATGATTTGATCTGAGAAACGTCATAGTCTTAATTTACCCAAAGTCAAAAGTCTGGATAAAAATCTGAAAAATTCTTTCAACAACCCTGACATTTCTAATAACCTTCATGCTTTTGTTTCATGGACAAAATATTCAGATATTTGATAGCACTATTTAGTTTTCCTTTTATCTGTTGTTTGTAACCTCATTAAAGATGCATTTACTCAAAGTATTACAGAAAATTCACAGTCAATAGCTTACCCCAAATTTAAAATTCGAAAACAGGAGAACAATGAAATTGACCTGGGATACTCTGACATACTTATCCACAAACAAAGCAATTCTTGGAAATACAAAGGCATGCACACGCGTGTGCATCCACAGACACACATATGGCCATGTTACGGCTGCATGAGAACCAGGCATGGTCACTCCCAGTGGGCTGGGGGGCACCGAATGGCCTCTCCAGACACCGGGTCCAGAGGCTAGATTGCCCCTGCCCCCAGGAACTGGCTGCCAGATGACACAAAACGATTCTGGGCAAGATTCACCATCTCGGTAGCTGGAAGGGCTCCAGTCGTCAGGCACATCCAGACTGAAACCAAGGAGGTAGCAGGTTTTGAGAAAACAAGAACTTCTGAGAGACTTAAAGAAATGCACATCTGCATCAGACGTCGTTACTGGCTTGTCCGTCCAGGGCACCTGTGTGATGGGGAGCTCAGAATTTTCCAGAAAACCCCAACAGAGCTCCAGGTCTGACATGTTTTGATCAGTCAGCACGTGTCCTGAGTATGACATTGAGCCCAGACATACGTGTGGTCTCACCACGGGTCCTAGAAGACGCTGGTCCATCTTCTTGAACTTCTAGAAGCATGACGACCGCCTCTCTCCTAGTCACAGCTGCACTGGGCTCTAACCAGACAAGGTCACAAACTCGGCCCTGAGGTCAGTGTTGTCCGCGCAGTGGGAGAAACTACAGGGACAAAGAAATAAATCCAGCCTGCGCTCTAGACACTCCCAGTAAACTCACGGCCATCTTCCTTGCAGTGCCTCCAACATGTGACGCAGAGCCCGGGACACCAGTAAACATATGCTGATGGATGAAGGGTACAGACACCCCCTGGCTCCGTCGTGGGATGTGAGACAGCACCGTGGTCTCCGAATTGGAGCCCCAATGTGGTCAAAGTCTGGTCGAGAATGTCAGAAACATGGATTTGAGGCAAGAATCACGTCCACGTTGGAAACGGGTCGGAGACCTTGAGCCCCTGCAGTGTTGCTGATGACGTGTTTCTGGACAAATGGATACCAGTGTTTCATTTGATAATTTTCTCTAACAGCATTTACTGTTCCCTCTAAAACGAAATGAGCAATCAGAAGGGGAGGAGGGCAGACTCCTATGGTGTTGAACAGATTTCAACTTCTTTTAGAATATTCTCGTATATTCCAGTTTTTGAGCCCAGCTCTTCTCCCTGGCTCGCTTGCAGGCGGGCTCCCCAGCCGGGGTGTGTGGGAATATTGCATAGTCCACTCCCGCAATGCATGGGCAGCTCTGGACCCCATAAAATATTCATCCACTTGAAAACATTTGCACCCTGCTGTCAGTGTAGACCAATTCATATGGAGCATCAGGAAATGGCCATTTTAATGGCAAATTCTTCCCTCAAACCTCTCTTTCCACTAAAACATTTTCTTCAAAATTATTTTCATAAGAAAGATTACAATTTCAACATTAGCTGCTAATCCCCTTTCATTTAAAACTCTGCTGATAAAATTCTTTGCTTGTCATTCAAATAGTAAGTAATAATTATAGATTTGAGGCTTCCATCTCTGGCTTCATTAATGGTAAATTGCATGGAAGTCTGAAGCCTAAGTCAGCTTTGATACATCTCAAAATGCAATTTCCATAGCTTCCCTCAGCTATGTACAATTAATTACACAGTTAATAAGGGAAATATGTTAATGAAAGGAACATTATTCATCCAGCCACCTGCCTTTACCAAATATCTTTTGTGTGTTTTTCTTCTTCTTGTAATTTTAGTCTACAGACAGTTAGAAAAATTGATAATGTGGTGATTTTAAATGCCAGTCTGCAGCTACTTCGAATAAAACAAGCCTAAAGAAAAATTAATTCAATTGTATATTTCTACTGATTTCTGCCTTTTAAAAGTTTAAAATATCTACTCATGATATGTTAAACTCCTGAAATAGCCATTTATAGAATGAAAAAATACCATTAAGGGGTCTTATTTATGCCCATGATATGCAGCGGTCATCTTAACAGACAAAAGGAAAACACCGGAAAATCTGGAAGCTGAAGAGATAAATCGCAACTCTTCTATGGAAACAGACCGAACTCTCCTAGTTCTCCCATCCGTTGAAAACCTCCCTGCTTAGCAGTAATTAAACGTCTCACTCCGTGTGGATAATCAGTTAGACGGTGGGTAGTTGAACACAGAAACCAATGTCAGCCTCACAAAGAAAGTGCCTCCCAAGGCTTTGGCGAGGGACAGACACCAACACGGCATGATCAGAAAAAGGAACCTCTCTGGCTAAAACCACACTTCTGTTTAATTTTCATAAATTACTTGGACATTATGAAAAGATGTACTGGCAAATCCTTGTTTTACAACAAATTTTTATCAATATAAATCAACACATATTCTTTATCAAAAGGGAAAAGAATTTGATTTCAGCCTCAAACATGCCCCTTTGACGTATCAAATACACTTTAAGTCGTGAGTATTTAAAATTTCCATTAATGTTCAAAATTCAGTTGAAACCCAACCGTGGATCCCAAACAGTTCACAGGGAAGACAGGGTCAAGAGGAAAAAAAAGCTTCATGAAAATGCAATTCTAAGATAATCAAGGCTTAAAAGGTCTTCTCGTATGCTAACAAATTCTAGGAGAAAAACAGTCTGCGGAACTGGAACCAACGACACCCACCGCCGTCCGCTCTGGGTGCTGTGAGGGCCGCACAGGCGGGGGCTGTGGGAGAGGCCGGGGTGACTGTCACCCGCCGGGCAGTGCTGGCTTCTCTACGATCCCTTTGGACGCGGCTCTGGTGACTGTCTCCGCACTTGTGCAGCAGCAGACTTGTCTGTTCAGGTGGCCGCCTGCCCACCCCTCCCAACTTGGTGGTCTCCTGCGAGGCCCCAGGGACAGATTCTCTCAAAGCTCCGACACCTTCGCTGCCACCTGACTGACAAGAACAGGCCCAGAGGAGACAATTTCTGCTCCACCGCTGACGGCAGAGGCTCTAGAGGCGCAGCCTTTCGGGGAGGGAGGAGGAGGGACGGTTGCCGGGCAACACGGGCGGCGGGTCTTTCCGAGCAGCGCCCTTCCGTGTCCCGTGCCGGGACGGGCTCACACGGGTTTCTGATGGAGTTTTTAGGAAGAGTAAAGAATTCCGGCAAGCATGGTGAAGGTTACCTGGGAGAGCAACACAGAGGTGAGTTTTTCTCCTCCACAGCAGATGAGAAACGCCGGACCCGTAACACCTTGTTGGACAATATTCGTGGCACTTCTAAAAACGCTCATTGAAAGTAGCACGTTTGGATTTTTGACCTCCTAAAACCCACAGGCTACATGTCATGAGCAGCAATACATGGATGGTGAAACAGAAATGGCACCAAAACACTGGAAAAGCTCGCACAAGACTCAAAAATTTATCTTCGACTCTCGCTGGCGAGGTGTGAAGCCTGCGGGCCCCGCCTGCCCTCCTCCGCCTTCCACTCCCCACGCGCGGTGGGACGGCCGAGTGCTGGTGGGGAGAGAAGGAACATTAGGGTTTATCAGTCGACCACAATCACCGAGAGGTGGCTGGTGACCGTTCCTCCTCCACTTAGCTCGCAGTGGCGAAGAGGGCTGGCGTGTCCAAAATATCTTCGCTTCCTGCGGTGCAAAGTCAGAGATGAGACTCTCAAACACCTTTCGAATCTTTTGCGTGCTCAGCGGCCAACGTATCGCGGACGGGCCACGTCACGTGCTCAGGTGCGTCCTCAAGGCGGGATGGCTGGCACAGGTGGACCATCACGGGTCGTTCTTCTTGCTCTTGGCTTCGAGCCTGGCCCTCCCACAGCCGCCTTTGTCGTCATGGCAACACGCATGCCACCTGGAATTCCCTGCTGTTACTGGCGATCGCAGTCAGGGGTCACTCCTGTCCACCCTGCCTGGCCCGAGGCCCCTGTTCGCACACCCTCCCCCCGCCCCCCAACGGCTCCCTCTGGACCAGGCACACCCCTCGCCTGCGCACAGGCAAGATAAGTGTGGTTGCGGCCTGTCCTTTGGTACCAGATGGCCATCTAGAAGACGTCTGTCTTTGTCATGCAGAGCACAGGGGCTGGTTCTTAGACGCAATTGTCAGTGTGACGTGAAATCAAGTGGCAACACAGTGTCTGCACTGTTTTCCCTTTGTTTAAGTTGCCGTGATTCTATGTTCCCAGCAGTATGAGAATGAGGTAACCTGGTGTCTCCCCCGCAGACATCTAGAAATGTTGTATACGTGGCATGGTTGGATTTTTCACAAAATTAAGGGAAACCCCTGGAGTCCAGATGAGGAGGCAGGGAAACCAGAGGGGGGCCCTGTGGCCAGAATCTTCTAGGTCCTCGAGGGAGGGCAGGGCAGCTCGGTTTCCTACAGCTCACCAGGGTCTCGGGGTTTCTGTCCATGCGGGGCCGTAAAGCAAAGCCCTTCCCTGTGGGAGGTGGTGCGTTGGGCCCGAGACCCCCACATAAACCAGGACCCTGTCACTGAGAGTGTGCTCCGGTCACAGGAAGCTCGTCTCTCTCCATACGGACTCGGAATGGGAAGACATTCAAACCACGGGCCTCGTCTAGGACTGAGGCTCAAGTTACTAACACAAGAGGTGAGTGCTCTGGGGCCCTACAGGAAAGGAACGGACGTAAAGATGGTCCTGGTTCAAGGACAGCTGCGAGTGTCTGCAACGGTGCTCTGCAAACCTCTCTTGAGGTCGACGCCCTCAGCAAAGAGTGCACAGAACTCTAAGGGCCAAAGCTCCACCAATGGAGAGTTCGAAATCTGAAATTATAGAACCCAGCAGACAACGAACGACCACGAGCAAATCAGCAAACACATCAAACGGCAGAATTAGACCCAGGAAAACACGATAAAAGTACGAGACAGAAACAATCATAGAATGCATTTATATTGAATGGTTGAAGGCATTACAGTAAGGTCGGCAACACAGGAAAAGAACAACACAGCAGGCGGTTTGAGAAAGAACAAAACAGGACACCTGTGAGCGAGTCACAGATACGACGGATGAGTGAACGCTAGATTAGATACTGCTGAAGAGAAACGCTGCGCATGGGAAGGCAGGTCTGAGGAAACTCCCTGCAATGCAGGCCGGGGGCAGAGGGCGACAGTGTGGAGATTTGGGAGACGTGGGGCCGGGAAGGTCTAACTTACTGCTACTAGAGGGGAGGACGGAAGAGTCACATTTAAATTGTACATGGTTTTTAATTAGACGGGATTGACGAAGACAGGACTTCTCAGACTAGGGAATCAAAGTAGGGCTGGGACAAAAATAAAAATAAAACAAGTCCGTACGAAGACAAGGCACAAGTAAGTCCCGGAACGGTAAAGATGTAGCAACTGGGAAGAAAGCGCGGACGACGCAGAGGACCCACAAGGGAACCACAAGCAGACCAGTGAGGGCGCCCTTGGCAGCAGCGGTGCCAGGACAAGAGAAGAAAGACGACGAGAATCTGATCCCTAGTTAGTCTATCACACAAGTGAGAACTAATCGAAGATGTTTCTGACAAAGACTAGGAGACTCTCCCACTGAAAGACTGAAAACCAGACATATTTCAGGAGGAAAAGAGGCTATTTTGCCCAAAATGAAGAACTGAGAAGTGAAGGGGAGCAACGTCCAGTAAAACGTGAGTTGATGTGAACAAAAGCCGACTATGAAAACCACCAACAGGAACGGTCAACGTGAGGATACAAGACAAGGGGAGCGGAGCACGGGCAGCAGTGTTGACAGAGGGAGGCAGCTGAGGTCAGTGTCCAGGTTTCGGGGCTCACTGAGAGGAGGGCGGGAACGGCAACACCAGCGCTTGTTAAGTCAAGTACGGTTGTTAAAATCATTGGGGTAATTACTAAAACGAACAGCTGAACTGGTCGGGGAAAGAGGGAGGAAGGAAACGCAGCGATTCCCACAAGGGGCAGGAGGGGATCAAAGCAAAACAGGAAACCACACAGAACGTGGGGTCTGCGTGCAGCACAGAGTGAGAGGTGGGCAGGCTAAACACCACGTCACTGATAGATCACACTTTTTTAGAAAAACTTACTTTAACAAAACGGTTACAACCATTTTATTTTCCGTAACATCTGACATCTGGCATCTATAATAAAGACGTCCTTGCAAACCTGCACCCCAGGGCCAGGGGCTTCCCCCGAGTGCACCAGAACTTGTCTTTGCAGCAGCTCCGCCATGCGGGCTTCGTCACCAGTCACGTTTTGTGGATGGGGGGCTGAAGTTCGCGAGTTTACTGCCGACCCGGGTGTGGTGCTGGCGGCGCCCTCCCTCTGGGACCACCCTCCCAGTCCCACAGCCCCCGGCTCTGAGCCCCACTGCCCTGTGGCCCCAGAAGAGAAAACATCCGGGAAAAGTGGCCACGACGCCGTCTCGGGCTTGTGCGTCCTGAATGTTCCCACCGTCTGCGAACGTGCATGAGAGTGAATAAATGAACGCGACTTTTTGGGTTCAGGAAACCACGGCAGTCACAGGTGGAGTCCACCACGACCCCCACACGCTGCCCACGTCCGGCTTGAGTCCCCGGCGGCCAGGGCCGTGCTGACCTCCTGCTCCTCAGCACAAAGCACGTCCTGTGACTCACCTGGGGCCCTGGCAGGCTGTGACGCTGCTGCTCTGTCTCCCACTGGCCCCCCGTGGCCGTCCACGGAGGTCATGACCTTGCACCAGAAGCCACTTCAGCCCGACTCCTCCCTGTAGCGCCCCTGACCCCCAGCCCCCCGCGAAGCACAAAGTCTTCCGGCAAAAGAACTCTGCCTGGCACTTGGCGACGTCTGGTGTGTCTCCATCTGTCACCCCTTTTGCCTCAAATTGACCGTAAGCTTCTTAGGGGCAAGACTCACGCCTGCTCCACGCAGAGCACTTGTGTGACCTGCGTCCGAGAGCCGCACCAAGGACACACAGGAGGGCAAAGCCCAGCTCACGCTTGTGCACTCATGAATCGCTTGTGGAACTGTGTGATCATGTGAGCTTCACACGAGCACATGGACAGTCAGGTGATTCCATCCTGGGCCCCGAGGAGCACTGCTCTCGTCGAGTCTCTTCGACGCCGTCCCTAAATCCACAGATGTCGGGGTCGCCCAGTGGCCCAGGAGCACGGCCTGTGGGCTGGGCCCACCCCTGAGGGTTTCCTTGGTTCATGCGTGGCCTGTCGTGGTCCCAGCTCTGGCACTTGGAACCATCGCCAAACCACGGAAGCTTCCAGACACTCCTGCAGGCCCAGTTCCACCTGCTTCCTCCCCTAATCATCGTTTCATGGACGGCTCTGCTACCAAACTGGTGTCTGACCATTCAGCTCCATTCAGTGAGTATTAGTTTGGGGCCTGATTTTACCTGCTCTGTGTTGCCCAATCTACCCCCTACGAGAAGGTCCGCCAAGCAAGGAGATGGTAGAGAAGAAATGATTTTTCGAGAGGGACTCCAGGTGGGCGGCCGACCTATAAAGAAGCCACCGCCACGGCTGGGGATCAGTGTGTCACCGGTGGGTGCGTTTTTCTAGCCCTTGTTTCTGCTGCAGACTGTCGGGACCGCCCCACCCTCTCTGAGCCCAGACGTCTGATCGAACCAGCTTGTAAACACGGACAGACAGCCCCCGACCTAACAGGGTCCGACGTGGGACTTTTCAACTCCACAAGGCACAGGTGACAGGCATTCAGGTGCCCCTTGACTTACGAGGACACGTTTTGTAGGTTGAAAATACTGTAGGTCAAAAATGCACTTTCGACTTGGTATTTTCAACCTACAGTGGGTTTCTCGGGGCCTTGCCCTGTCGGCAGCTGAGAGGCACTTGCGACGCCGAGGACGCCACGAATGCTGCTCACAAGCCCCGGCCGCTAGGCGCCCCTGTGGCCATCGTGGCTGCTCACGTTTGGGTCACAGAATTTTATCTTTAAACATGAAGCGATAAAGGTGGAAACGACTATGTGCTGAAAACTACAAGAGACGGAGAAATAAAGCATCCACATTGTTCCAGTGTTTTCAACAGCAAATGAGATTTTTCTAAAATAAAAGGGCAAATCACTCGCCTTCCCACCAAAAACATAAGCTGCTCCCCACCCCCATGAAGGCTCAACGGCTGAGGTGACACCGTTGTCTCGCATCACACCCAACGATCCACAAAGTGTGGCCAGAGGAGGAGCCAGGTGCGCAGGCGAAGGATGGTGGTCGCGGCCCGTTCACCGCCGCGTAGGACAGAGTGTGCCCGCATGCCCAGGCGTCCCGGGGGAAATCTGAGAGGCGGTCGCAGTGATTGCTCCCGAATTGAGCACCTGCGCCTGTGGGGGCCGCCGTCTCGAGCAGCCGCTGTGCCCTCACCTCCGCCGATGCCACCCGGGCAGGCCCCTCCCTTCCCCCCCACGGAAGCCCCCGCGTGCCCTGGGCTTGCACGGAGCAGGCACCATGGGTGAGCTGCCGGCTGGGACTTCACTGTGTCAGTGGTGCTCTCGGCGCCTCCTGCCTGCAGAGATGTCTCCACCTATAGCAGCTGACACCGGTGGCTGAAGGCCGGGCTCCGGCCGGGGACGGGAGCTGTGCCTCGGATGCGGTGGCATCACAAGTGGCAGGTAAAAGGCAGCGTCGGACGCAGCGTGAGCGCCCGGCCAGGACGGCTGCCAGCCCCGCGCAGCGCGAACCGCACGCTTAGCAGGCCTAGTGTGCGGGCGACCGGACGGAGCCCACCGCCCAGGCTGTGTGGGGAAGGTGGGGCCCGTCTCTCGTTTTAAGCTGCCAGCGTCAGTCCCTGTCATGGGCCGAACTGTGTCCCCAAATCCGTACGCTGAATCCCCAACCCCAGGACGCAAGCTCATTTGTAGACAGGCATTGAAGAAGCGATTGAGTTAAAATGAAGCCATCAGGGCAGGACCCGCATCCCGCCCAACTGTGTCCCAAGGAGAGAAGCGCCAGGGACGGTCCTGCAGGAGCAGGCCCCTGAGGTCGCGGGAGAGACGGCGCCAAGCCAAGCACAGAGGCCTCAGGGGGACCCGCCCCACCCTGCCCTGTCCTGGCCACGGAGCTGGGAGGGACACGCTTCTGCTGCGAGCCCGTCCGAGGGACGTCAGTGCGCAGCCCGCGCAGCCCAGGGGCCACCCCTTCCCTGACATCAGCGGCGCGTCGTCTTTACAGAGTGCCCTGAGCCACGGCACTCGCACGCCGCTCTCACACGGGGAACACGCGTGCCGGCGACACGGAGCCTGGTGCCCTCCTGCAGGTCACGCCCATCGTCAGCCTGACGGGACTTCTCAGAGTTCTGCCCTGTTTGCTCTTCCTGAAACTTCCCCGGGCCGGCACGGCCCTGGCCCCGTCGTGGGTGCGGTAACAACCCCGTGGAGGGCAGGGGCGAGGTCACCGTGACAGCATCGGCGCCGGTGGCTGGCTGTGTAGGAGCAGGACTCTCATCCAACAGACTGCAGGGGTGGCGGCTTGCAGCCCACCGGAGACACTTCTGGAACCATCCTCGGGCGGAAGCATGAACGGCTCCCAAACACGTGAAACATGCTCAACCTCACGGAAGAGAAACGTAAATTTAAATCGGTTGGAAACAGCCTTTCGCACGTGCCGGTGGCAAAGCTCAAAGGCTGGGAGACCCCAGGGACACAGGCGCTGTCTCTGCATGGCTGCTGGGACGGTCAACCGCGACATGCTTGGCAGGACACGCGGCAACATCCACCCACGGGGGGACCCCCGACGACTCGGACCCTGCTCCTAAAATGCAGGCTGCCCTCGCTCTCACGCGGGCTGGTAGTCTGCAGTGGCCGAGGTTTGAAAATCTCCTGAACTGCCCCTAACAGGAACGGCAAGCGCTGGAGTAACAGGAGAACGGGCTGCGGGGACGGAGGGACAGCCACGCCCCCCACAGAACCGCCTCCTCCACGCAGTGCGCCGCAAGCAGAGCCGGGTCTGTGCGTGTGGCGCTGTCCACGCGTCACGGGAAGGAGGCCACGGCTGGCCCTGGGGTGGCAGCGGGGTGTCTGCGCTGCTGCCTTTGGCCAGGGGCAGAGTTGCTGCACCGTTTTGATTAAGCACAGACAGAGCAGACGCTGCCCTTGAACTTGGACTGTGGGACTCACCCTCCTCTTAGTATGTGACGAAGGAAACCATAAATTTAGACAGTTGCTTGTTAGAAAAGTACAGGATTTGAGGACTGGAAATTGCCGTCGGGTTAGAGGCTGCCAGGTGAACGCCTTCCGTTCCAGCACAGAAGGTGCCTTGAACCCCAGGCGGCTGAGTGAGGCCCTCGCTGGCCGCCGACTGGACCAACCATGGGCCAGGTGCTCACGGGCACCACGTGGCATCGTCCTGCCCAGTCACCTGGCCCTCCCGGCCCAGCCCGTGGTCCTCCTGCACAAGACGCCCCTACCTGGCACTGGCCGACACCTGGCCAGCGTGGGTCTCAGTGACAAGACTAAGTCACAGAAACATCAACCAGGAGCGACAGCCAGGGAGGCGGTGTAGACGAGGGAGGCTCTAGAAAGTCCACCCAAATGAGTTAGGACGTTAGGACGGATGCACCAGGTTTGAGCCCTGCCCAAGGCTGTGGCAGCCACTGGGCGTTCAGACCCACCCGGCCCGACCTGAGCTCTAACGGACGTCTGTGCTACTCTTCGTCGGGATCCGCAGGCCAACGCCAGGAGTGCTGAGGCCTCCAGAGGCAGCGGTTCTCATGTCTGGCCGCTCCTCTCACCCCCGCTTGGTCACCCCACCCGGCTTCCTCCTCTGGGGGTTTTTGGCGGGCTCAGGACAACCAGCCCGGAGGCCTGGCAGCCGGGGAAGGCTCCCTGTGGCTGCCGCTAGAGAAAGACGCCCCCAACAAAGGACTTGCCAAGAGAGCAGGTTACATCCCACCCGCATGCCGGAAGGGTGGTCCCGAGAGCCGTTCCACCCTGGGAAAGCCCGTCACCTAAGGATCCGGCAGAATTCCAACAGGAACAGCGTCCAAGCAAAAAGACTCCCTCTAATCGTGAGCCGTGAAAGGGGGCATCATCCAGACACAAACAGCAACCACGTCACCGTGTGTCTGCAAACACGTGTCCTGCGTGCAGGGGAAGAGCTGCCACCCCTGGCCCGATTCGACTGTTAGGCCTCGAGGACGCCTTAGTCGGCGAGAGCCCATCGGGACGGCAGCTCAGCCAGAGTTAAGCTCTTGGCCGCCCAGTTCCCTTCATCCCCAGGGCGCGACCATCTGTGCTATCAGCCGTGAATGACAGCGGAATGGGACCATCCAGAAATACAAGGTGCGGAGTCTAGAGATGAAGAGCTGCGGCCAGGGAAGTGTCCTGCCCGAGGCCACCGGGGCCCATTTTGCTGCAGGCTCCGGGAAGCCTTCCAGGTAAGCACCTCCTTACACTATGGCTAGGCGTGAATCAGGATAAGCCAACGAGTCGAGCGGGATAAATGTCGGAAGAGAGAGTGATCAGTGCAAGTGCCTGAGTCAAAAAGTGGACAGCCCTGAGCGGGGGCCACAACCAAGAGGGCCGGTGTTCGGAGAGCGGCCAGAGCCCTGCGGCCCAGGGCAGCTCTGTGGCATCTGTCTGTCTCCAGCATGGACGTGCACGGGCTCCACTCCCGTGGGCCTGCGGCAAACGCCACTGGGGAATCGGAGAGGGAAGGGTGAAGTTCATCAACCTGCTTCTGTTTTCTGTGACTATGGGAAGCTTCCGCCACCTTTTGTACATTGTAACTTGCTGTTTTTCACGTATTTGCGTGAGTGCTCTCAGTTTCACTGTCTCCTCTCTTGACAGCTCCTCCCTCGCTGGGCTCCCAGGACAGTGGCCGCCAGGTGAATGCTGGAAGACGCGCGTCCATGTCAGTACCGCGCCTTCCGAGAATCGTGGGAGGGCCAGGGCCACGGTCCATATCACTATCGCCAACACGCATGAAGGTGCATTTCTAAAAGTGTTTATTCGGTGCCATTTTCCTGAATTAATTCTGTATTCTTTAGGTCTAATGGAGAAAGCATTAAGCCAACTTTTTTCTTAACATTCCCGAATTCCAAAGAACGTTCCCCAGCTAGTACTGGCTGCGCCAACATGTTTCCTCACGGTGCGCTGCAGGAGGGGCCCTGTCCATGCACAAGTGTCTGTGTGCGCTTTCACGCCAGGATTCACGACGGACTCACATGTGATTAGTGACCCTCGCGGCAGTCACACCGCTCTCCGCAGACCCACACACGCCACGGACACGCCACTCTTCGGGCGGCAAAGGTGATGCAGAAACAGATCTTCAGAAAAACGAGCTCAGCGATGATTCTTTTACCCCACGAAAGGATGTGAGAGAGTTTCCTGAGGGCCGTGTCCCTCATACGTTTAAAATGCTGTAACTTTTATTGGTGAGAGCTCCATAGTCGCTTCAACGACACCGCTTGCTTTCCAGAGCTCCGAACCTCGCGCTGCCATGCCGCAGACACTCCTGCAGAGACCGCGAGGTTCCCGACGGGAGTCCCCTCCCCACGGCTGCTCCACCTCCCTCGTGTGCCTGGAGCCGAGACTCCCCTTCTCCACGCGGCCGGCCGGGCCCTGCGCACCCCTTCCTGGGCCCGCCCTTCCCTCCGCACCTGGCTGCCTGCACGCCGGGGCAGGCGACGTTCTGGGGCAGTTTTCCCTGCGCATGAGGCCTGTTTCTCCGTAGTTCCATTGAAAGAAAACTGGAATTTTTAGAAGGCACTTTTCAAGAAAATGAGGCACAGCAAAACAAGAAACAAAACCAAAGCACAGAAACAGAGAGAGGGCGGAGTGCGCAGAACTTGGGCCGAGCCCGGCTGCCCAGATCCCGGTAGGCGAAGGCTGAGCCTGGTGCCAACTCTTGACTGTGAGCCTCTCCTTCATGGGTGAACTCATCTGTGGGCGAACGGCGTTGGTGGGGCCCGGGGACAGGCATCTCTAGTGCTCATCCGTGTCTGTCCTCCGGGACCCTCCTCACGGCAGGAAGACGGGGCTGGGCCCGCCCAGGCACATGCGGACAGACAGCGTCGCTGCTCTGCCTGATGTCTTGCATGTGGGCCTGGAGCCTGCACTCCGTCTCTGGGCCCAACCACTCGCTGCCCTGGGCGTGGGAGAGAGGGCGAGGGGCCCAGAGGGGGCAGTGGTCTATTGCCCTCCTGTGCGTTTCCGTCTCTCCCGCTGCAGGCTCTGGGTCCTTGGGACATGTGCTCCCTGATTGCGCTCTGGCTCTTCTTGTTCCACTGCCGGGACGCTTGGACCAGACAATTTGGTCCCTCCCTGCAGTTGCGGTCTCACCACCCTGCCTCCCATCTCCCAGGAGACCCCTCCTTCCGCGTGAAGCCTCCCCGGCCGCCTGTCTCCTTTGCTGGCTCCCCCAGAGGCATCTTCACTGCTAAGTTCTGAAATCGCAGTTCTCTGCACAGACAGTAACGATGCCCTGTGAGGAGGATGGGGGCCGCAGCCCTGCCGGCCCTCCCTGCCAGAGCCCCACATCTCAGGGAAATATGCCAGAAAGGTTGTCCTGGGCCAAGTAGCCTTCAAATCGCTGTTTTTTGCTGAGGAGCTCCAGGTCTGCACACGGCCACAGGTCTTGGGCAGTCAGCGTGTTCCCAGTGACCTGGCCGATCCCTCCCCACTTTGCGGGACAGTCCCCGTCACCACCCTGGGGTTCAAATGTAATTAGCTTTCGCTGTTTCATGGCACCTTTCTGTTCAGATGTCACATTCCGTCCCGTCCTGCACGGGAGGCAGCTGAACATCGGGAATGTCAGTGCCTGGGACTTACCGGGACTTGGCATAATCTATCCGACGGTCCTGACTCCTCGCCACATGGCTAGGCGAGATGGTCATGTTTGCTGTCTGATAAACACGGGCGTTTCTGCTTGGTGGGTCAGGTGACTGAGCACCACGGAATCACCTTCCTTGCAGCTCCAAGGAGTGGAAAGGTCGTTCACCCCCACGTGCTCCCGTGGCACCGACACGAGCAGGCCTTCTGCAGCCCGTGCTGGGGAGGGCAGGAGCACCCCCTCTGCACGCGACCCTGCCCTAACCCAGATGCGCTCGCATGGCCTTGCCCGTGGGAACGGGCCTGGAGTTTCTGAGCCAATAAGATGAGTCATTTTACCTGTGTTTAGAGGGTGAGAATTTTGGCAAGAACGCTGACCGTGTGTACAGGCCTCTCGGCTCCTGTACTGAGGAAATGTTAAGATGAGACACTAGGGGACGGGGGGTCCTGGAACCCTCTGCAAACTTAGGTCAAAAGAAAGAAAATCAGAACCACTGAGAGAGGAGAAGACACACAGAGGTCCGGGCAGGTCTACCTGGCACATGGACTCCGCAATCTCCACGTCTCTGTATGTTCACCCAATGTCTGCCGGCTGCTACCCACACGCGTGAGTCAGGGAAACACTCCTGGCAGCATTCACGTTCCCAAAAGCATCGGCTACTGAGAAAGACCCGGTTCCGTCGAGTTGACCACGTGTGCATGGAATCCAGGGGTGGCCACACCCACGCTTGGGGTCAGATGTGATCCCACGCCTCCCACTGCAGCAGGGCGAGGTGGGGAGCGTGCATCTGGAAGCATCCGTGCCAGACGCCGTGGCAGGGGCCGTGTAATTCAACGTCTCCTATCAGACTGAGCCGTTCTCGTGGTTTAGATACTTCAATTGAAAGTGACCACTGAACTTGCTGCCATCACACACACGAATGGCAAAACACAGTTTTGTATGAACAATCCCGTCTTCTCATGCACCGACAGGGCTTAAGACATCATCGACGTGTGTGTCTTGAAATACGAAAATATCAGAATACAAGAGCTCTCTAAACAGACCTCCCTTTGCTAACTCGTCAGGTGAGCGTGTACATCTGGTCCGCTGTGTTTGACCTGACACCAAATCTCATCACAAATCTGGACTT
This sequence comes from Avahi laniger, assembly GCA_963575035.1. Taxonomy (NCBI): domain Eukaryota; kingdom Metazoa; phylum Chordata; class Mammalia; order Primates; family Indriidae; genus Avahi; species Avahi laniger. The sequence goes on along the minus strand of CAUYSK010077568.1, from coordinate 42,027 downwards.
ATGGTCTAGGTTCCTTTGTAAAAGGGACAAATGTCAAAACCTTCTCTGGAAAGTCGATCTGCAGTAAGAACCACGGTTCGAGTGGCGAGGTTCTGTCCAGTCGAGGACGGAGGGCAAGCAGGAGGAGCCCAGTGCGATTCCTAAGCGAGCGACATGCTGTCTGCGCCCGAGCGTGGGAACCTGGGCGTCTCCACCCGGCCCCAGGGCTGGACACGGGAGCGTGTCGCAGGCAGTCTGGGCTCGGGCCCAGCCCCGGCCTGGGAGGGAGGGAAGCAGATGAGGGCCCCGTTTCCAGCGCAGACCAGGGATGCTGAACTTCTCAGCTCTGTCTCAAGTTCTCTGGGAGGCGGCTGCCGTGTACGTCCGTCTGCAGAGCGTCTGCCCGGAGCAGGGCTGGGATCACACGTGTCCTGCACGACAGCCTCGCACGTCCCGGCTTGATCTCCGGGCTCTGCAACGAGGCTTTTTAGTGAAAATATTGGTTTTCCAGCTTCTTCTGGTCTAATCCCACCACTCTAGATTGTGATTAGTTGGGTAGAAAACATTTCCAAAAACATGCATGTTTGATGCCTTGCAGGGTCCTCTCGAGACATGAACCGCCGTGAGAATGTGGCCCCAGTTCCAAGTGCGGCAGCTGCGCCTGCCAAGCAGCAGAACCAGGTCCCGCCTCTTACCGACGGGAGGCCTCATGTCCCACTTTGAGTTTCGGCTCCCACAGTCGCGGTACGGGAGACGCCGTGGCGGGAAGGTCCAGGACCTTCTGCGTGGCAAACACCTCTCCAGGAAAACCCAGACATTAATAACGGGTCGAGAGGAGAGGCCTGGCCCCCCCATCCGTGTCACCTGAGGGCACACTTGTCTGTGGAAGGGCGCATCACTGCAGAGAAGGCGGCTGTAGCCTCGTCACCGTGTGCCTGTGCTGGCACCGCCAGAAACGCCCCTGTGAGGACTGAACTCTGAGACCGCATACCCCAGCCCTGTAGCTACGGCCAGCAGGCGAGTGACATCTGTCCCCTAAACAATGCTCGGTGAGCTGGGAGCTGGGGTGGGGGAAGGGTTAGGAGTCCAGGGGCCAGATACAGCAGTGCACACAGTAGGCACTAATCGATGTGCGTTCTCACCACTGAAAACGAAAGAGCTGGGGCCCAGCCTCACACGGGATGAGACGCGTGTGGGGCTCCGTGCTCCAGGCAGAGGATGGAAAGGATCCGTGAGTGAACGTTCTTGCTGACCCAGATGAAGGGGTCACTGCCTGTCCTGCGGCCACCGAGCTCAGGAAATGCGGTGAGACCAGGGTGGTGGGAGTCGGGGAGGCGCCTGCGTGTGGGAGAGCAGTGCCGTGAGCCGCGGGCCTTACCAGGATCATGTGGCCGGTAGAGATGTCCATGTTGGGCTGGACGGGCTCCTCGGACCAGGACGAGGTGCTGCTCCGCGCGGAAGGGCTCGGCATGGGCCCGTCGCTGAACTGGGACGAGACGCTGTTGATGCGAGACATGTGCGGGCCCTCGGGGCGGTCCGGCGGCCGCACGGCCATGCGCTGGCGGCACAGCTCCTGGAGGAGGCAGAGGCAGGAGTTAGTGGCGTCGGGGAGGCCCGCGGGCTGGGCCCACAGTGCCCGTGTGGCGTCACCTGTGTCTTCCTAAGACCCCTGGTTCAGATCCACAACGCCTTGAGTGGACGCACCCAGGCACGATGCCCTGCAGGTGATTCGCCCTCACGGGGGAGAGAGGACGGCCTGGCCTGGCACACGGAGCAGAGCCGGTCCTGAGGGCATGAACACACACACGCACACGCAGACCACACACACAGACACGCACAGACACACCCCCTCACACTCACACCTTCCACACACGGCGCGGGCACACATTCCCCTGCCCCCTACACACATCACACACCCTACAGATTCAAGAAAGGGGCCAGTGGATCCTGCTCTGCTGTCAAAATGGAATATTCTCGAGTAATGCAGCAGGTGGACCTCTCAGGTACGTTTTCTTTCTCATTAGAATAGCAGCTGCTGAGAGGAGGGAACCTTACGCTGTCAACCGAACAGAGAAACTGAACCACGACCCGGGTGTTGGGAGGAAGAACCCTCCTGTTGTGTTTCTTTCTCTTCCCAGAACATGTCCCCGAGGCCCACGCAAAACAACGAGCAGAATCACAGGTAGAGAGGACAGAATGGGGAGCCAGACTTTCCCGTTGAGTGGACCACCAAGGGCTAAAGTCTATGGATTTATTATTCACTTTGTTTTTACAGATTCAGGCAGTACAAGTGCAGTTTTGCTACGTGACCATGTTCCATGGCAGGCAGTCTGGGCGTGCAGAGCACGCGTTGCCCCCACGGTGAGCGTCGTACCCGCTGCGTGGTTTCCCCTCCCCCGCCAGCCCCAGCGTCTCCCGCCCCACTTGCACGTCCACGTGTGCACTGCTCGGCCCCCACCTGCGAGTGCAAACACGGTGTCTGACCTTCTGGCATGTTTCACTGAAGACAACGGCCTCCTCCACGTTGCTGCCGACACACGTACGAGGTGCCGTCTCACACCAGTCAGAGTGGCTATTACCAAGAAGTTGGGAACAGCGGATGCTGGCGAGGATGTAGAGAGAAGGGAGCGCTTACGTGCTGTGGGTGGGAATGTAAATTAGCGCAGCCTCCGTGCAAAACGGTGGAGATTCCTCAGAGCACTAAGAGCAGACCTGCCATCTGATCCGGCGACCCCACTGTTGGGTGTGCACGCAAAGGGAAGGAAGTCGGTTTATAGAGAAGACACTGCACTTGCACGTTTATCGCAGCACGATTCACAACTGCAGAGATGGGAATCAACCCCCGTGTCCGTCGCCATGTGAGCGGATAAAGAACACATGGCGTGCGTGCCACGTGGCGCTGCTTGGCCAGGAAAGGGCTCTGGATTGAAGGAAGATCCCAACACGACACCCTACTAACTCTAAGTGTGTTTGGCCAGATCATCCACCTTCCTTCACAGGCGATGTTCAAACGTGCCATGCTGCCTGGCCATGGTGCGACCAGCTGCAGCCCGGACTGCCACGTGGCTTCGGACATGCGGCTTAGGTCCTCGGGACTGGCCACCGACTTTCCCTTGCCAGGCTCACCCTGGATGGTCCCAGCACATGGGACTAAGGGAACACCTCCCTGGAAGAATTCCAGCAGTGATGAGTCAGTGAATTCCATCCTCTCTGCCCAGTGAAAACACAACCCTAACCTGAGTCATCAAAATACGACGATACCAAGAAAAACTTTACAAGAGAATCTGAGCCCAACAGAAGAGTTAAAAATGCATCACAGCCAAAGCTTTGCCGCACCTTGTGGTTCCTGCACTCCCCATCCGCGAGGCCATACCACCTGTCTGCCCGGCCGGGGTTGCATCAGAGGCCCCTCCGCTCCACGGCAGCAGCTGAAGATCATGAGACATGTCCACATTTTCACGCTCCCTGGCCTCCCCCCTTTTCCTTGGCTTTAAAGATCTTCCCAAAGCCACTGACACCACATGGAAGCCGCTTCCTCTCCGCTCAGCTCTCGTGGACGCACAACCTGGGCTCTGGGCTCTCTTCTCCAGGGCTTGCTGACAGGCGGGTTAGACCCGGTGCCCTGGGATAGGGATCCTGGCTGGAGCCCTCTGTCACCCTTTGTCACCCTCGGCTCCTGAGGGGAAGTGGTGACGGAGGATTACTGTGGCACTGGGAGGGGGCAAAGAGGAAAAGGCGGACATGGGGGCCGCTGTGGCGATAAGAGGCATCTGACGCAGGGAGAAACGCAGACGGGAGAAAACCACATCTGCAGTTCTACTTCCTTCTGCCCATGTACTCCAAAAACGCATTGGCTTACAGATCGTTTTTAAACAATGAGTTGGTTTTAAAAAAAACACCCAAGTTTTCTCAGAATCTCAAAACCAAAGCAAAATGAACAGGAAGTAGCGCATGCATCACGGATCATTTTAACAAGGTGGATGGCGCCAGCCCCAGTGCACGGCCCATTTACTTCCTGCTACGCACATGGAACGTTGCCTGATCTGGGGGAAAAGCAAACCAAGAAATGTCTCTGCAGTAACTTCTGTGGCTTAACGCAGTTTCTCCAGAAAAACGGTGATTCCCGACCAAAGTATAAGACCTGTGGGAACCCAGACTCGTCCTCCAGGCATGAGATGCTCCGGGAAAGAACTGAAATGTTTGGGATTTATTCACTAAAAAATGAAAAATCAACAGAGCCACATGACTATCCTGCGAGTAAGAGCACGGAGGAATTACAATAAAACCTGGATTTCTCCTCTCCCCATCCCCATAGAGAGTGCGCCAACCGAAGCTCAGTCCTAGACCAAGGTCCCTGCTTGACCACAAACTTTCATTTTTTATTTCGATTTAATTTTTTTCCACCTGGACCCCACGGCAAAGGACCCCGAACTTTATGTGAACTTGGGAAAATCATTTAAGGTCTCTAAGGCTGATTTTTTCGCGTTAGAACGGACATAACGATGTATCACTGTGCAGGTTAGAAGGGCTGCTGTCTGTGAGGCGCTTCACCTGGTGCCCGCTGCAGGGGAAGCCCTGAAACGTGAGTCAGCAACAGCGCAGAAGTGTTGCTGCAGCAGGGATTAGAGCAGGTCTCTGAACCGGCGTGGTGTTCCCAGGGGATTCCTGAGTCAAGATGTTTCTGAAGAAGCCACAGAATCTTAGCACTGCACTCGTGACGGAGAGTCCGCTCAGACCTCCGGACCGCGGAAGACCCGAGCTGGCCAGAGGGCGGCCAGGACGGCACGTCCGGGGTCGGCTCCGGCCAGCCCCGCAGCTCTCGTCCCCGCGTCCCGTTACCGCTCGTGGTGCCAAGACTCCTTGCAGGTCCTCATGTTTCCACAAAGGAGGAGGCTGAGATAAACATCCAAAGTAACTCAGTCCCCGCTCTGTGCCCAGCAGACAGGAAGGCCCGAAAGCGGGCCCAGAAGGGCTGGTGCCCGAGGTCTCCCCCGTGTAGAGGAGAAAACGCTGCCACAGGAGATGTGCATCCCCACCGCCCAGGCCACCCGCTCTGTGGACTGAGGACTCGCCCACCGGGGCAGGCACTCTGGCTGCGCTGGGCACTCGGTTCTAAGTGACGGCCACCAAGTTTCCACATAGCAAACGACGCGGACAAGTACTGAGTGGGGGGACGAGGCCAGACTTTCCCTGCAGGTGGGGTTAGGGTGGAGCGGGGGAGGGGCCTGGGTCCATGGGTTCCTGGGACCGAGGCCCCCGCATGCCCCACCAAACCTGGACAAACCAGAGATGCGTCGCATCCCCATGCAGGGGCACCCCGAGGCACGCCGGCTGCACGGTAGCTGCGCTCCCCTGGAGCTACGCGTTCCGGCGTGTGTGAAGGCTCTTTGGGGAGCCAGCCACGCGGGAGAGTCCTAACCTCCACAAACTGCTCGATCCACGGAGCACCAGGCTAGCCACGGCGCCGAGACAGACATCCAGAACCTGGGACCCAGGAAACACTTCTTCAGAGGAGCTTAGGTAGGATGAGGACAGGACGCAGACGTCACCTGGGTTCTTTTCTGTGACTTCCAGACACCCACTCACGTGTCCCCAGCGCTGGGGTCAGGGCGTCTGGTTTCCAGTCTTGGCTTCGGCCCCACTGAGCGCGTGACTCGGGCGAAGTGCTCAGTCTCCCGTGCCTCAGTTTCCTCATCTGAGGGACGGTGCTAACAGGACCCGTTTCATGACTGCCATGAAGATTAACTTAGATACTATGCTTGGAATGAGCCTCAGAACTGCACCTGCCACATGCCGGGTGACTGTCAGCTGGATCGCTGTTATTATCATCTATTCGGCCTCTGGTCTCCTCTCGCTTCCTGTCACCTGCTGCGTGCCAGGAAGGTGGGTCAGGTAAGACCCACAGGGCCTGGCTTCCCAGCGCTCACAGGGCACCGGAGCTGGGCCTGGTGATGGCAGCAGTGATGTTGACGGCGTGTGTTGGGATTTCAGGGCCGTGTCGCCAGGGGCCACAGGAGGGGACCCTCCCTGGACTCGCGGTCAGGGGGGCTTTGTGGAGGAGGGCGCCAGGCACCATCCCAAGGCTGGCGGCTGCTCCCTGGAGGGAGAGGTGCATGCGACAGTGGGTGGTGGGCGGGTGGGCGGTGAGAGCAGCGTGGCCTGGAGGTGCTGAGGACCCCCGGGGGGAGTGACAGGTAGGAGGGGCCCTCGCCACATCATCCCAGCCTGCGTCGCGGCAATATTCCCGCCGTACGTCTTCATTCCAACTGCCTCAGTGATGGGCGCATTAGTGGGAAGTGTCCTTGGGAATACGACGCACCAGGTCACCTGTCTAGTTGGAAATACTTTCAGTGACGTGGCTTCTTGTCACGTGGGGAAAACGTTGCCATCCACGTCCCACCTGCCGCGACTGCAGCCACAGAGCATTTGTTCACTTAGCAGGTGACGTCTCACTGCAACCCGGCTGCTGCACGTCAGTGTGGTCTGGTGCCTGACACTTTCATGGGGCCCACTAAGGGGTCCATCGCTCCAGACCGCATCTCATGACGTTGCGAAGCATCTGCTCAGCCACGTCCCGCCTGGCTGGAAAGCCGCCTTCTGAAGTCCACGCCCTACCCTGGACCACCACCAGCCGGCAGAGGAAGCCGGGCTCGGTGCAGCCTCCGCCACCCCCGACCCCGGCAGGTCACCTTGTCCTCTTGTCTCATTGTCCTGATCTGAAAAATGGAACCAGCAATGCTCTGGCCCCTCCTCCCCCAGTGACCTTGTCCCATGAGTCGCACAAAGACGTAAACCGTGAAGAGACGATGAAGACAAAGTTGTAAGTCGGATTCAAGATCGTGGCCCTGCTGAGAACCACCCTGTGGTCTCCTCGGAATACACGGCAGCAAATCCCACGCGGATGCTTCCCTTGAGGACAGACGGGAGAAAGCCGTGTCTGCCTGCCCGTGATGAAAACAGAGCTCACCCCCAAGTCCGGCCGGCAATGCCGGGGCCCGATGCATACCTGCCGCGGCGTAGCCTCCATCCACTCCCCAGGAAAGTGGCTCGGGGGGTTGCAGATGCATCTTTCAGCTATAGTCTGTTCTGCCACCTCGCAGGGCCCCTGTCTGCGCCACTCGCCACGTGTGCCACGCTGGGGAGCCGCCCCCGCTCCGCCCTTTCCTGGAGGCTCCTGGGCATTTCTCGAGTCAGGAGGGAGAAGCCAGCGTCCTCCTAACACTGCGTCTTGGCTCACCGAAGACACCTCGGGGACATCACCATGTGGCTTTATTATCAGTCCTTTAGGTTGACTACAGTTTGCAAATTAATCATGGAAATTCTACAGCAGGTCCATTCTCTGACCTAGACTTTAGAATTTAAAAATTTTCTCCAGAAAAGGGAACTTCTTTTTACTAGAAAGGAGGAAAAATGTAGAATGCCACTCGACTAGCGGTGGTCTAGTCGGCAAAGAGACTGGTTTAATGGTGTTTGAATCCTTTTCCAGCTTTACGGTTCCGGGACGACCTTCCCACCCAGCTTGACGTGCACCCAAACCTCCAAACAGCCTCCCAGCCTCGAGCTCATTACAGACGCCGCAGAACTATCACTGGCAGCCCCATGTGGTGCTAGGTCCTCCATTTGTAAGTATCATCTGCTCCTAAGAAAGCAATCACACCCATCGCGATAAACCACGGCACGCACCCGCTGACCCCCTAGCAAGGACTGAATGCACGGGTGGGCGTGTTACCCAAATGCGATTTGAGGTTTACAACATTAGTTGCCACCACACCAGAAGAGCCATCGGACCAAAGCACCCCCAGCCCGCGTCTCTGTGTGCACCGTCCAACTTTTATGGAGCCCCCGGGGCATAAACAGGACACTCCCATCAATGGGAGACAGAAGTTGCCATCACCACCGTAAATGTTCCGTAAGTAATATTCTGTTAAGTGAGTTTTAAACATAGAGCTATGATCCAGAGAGCATATTATTTGAGCAAAGGATAATTAATAGTGCTAAATAAACTATATAAGCACACACTGAAAGAAATCTTGAGCCCAGCCCAATTTTGTTTGGAAATTTCCCTAATTTATAATCCTGGCAGAAAGACAGTCGGCTCCCGGAACAAAAATTCCCTGGCTAGGAGCATCAGTACCTCAAAACGAGAACGGTGGGATACACAGATCTATCATAGGTATCAGCTAACACAGGTGCAAACGCAGTGAGGTCCCAGCATCTGTCAACTTTCCATACGCTGTGCCCCACACAGCCCCCGGAGCCCCCTCACAGCCGCTGCTGTGCACAGAGAACCTTTGCCAACAGGTCTTCATGTGGCCAGACGGAAGGTCCAGTTCTTTCCGGCCACTTCCCTTAACAAAAATCTTATAAGATATTTAAGATCCAGACCAAGTCTAATGATGATTAAAAAAAAGATTTCGACCTGAGACAACACTGCTTTAATAAAAATGACCAAGAGCTTTTAGCTTGATGACCTTGAGTTCACAAAGACAATCATGAGCTTTGTAGCAATTCGCAGGACCCAGTAACGAACAGGTAATTAATCGTGAACAAAGAAGAAGGGAGATTTAGCCCAGCGAAGCTTCTGACTGTGGATGAAAACTCAAGTTCAGTGGGCACTGCAGGGTCCCCGGCGGCCCCCAGCACCGTCGGCAGAGCAGGAGCAGGAACCCTGGCTCCCCCAGGATGGGGGGGGACCGTGGGCTACGCCCACCGGGAGTTGATGAAATCGCTTTTCTTTCCCGACTCCTATCTCTCAGCAATAAAGAAAAACCAGTGCATACATCAACTAGAAAACATTCCAGATAGCAGAAGAGGAGGTCGCTTGCTTTTTGCACCACGTGGCTCTGCATTTCCCGGAGCCATCTCTGCAGACGGGCCCATCCCTGTGGCTTTTTAGGTGTCTGGCCCCTCTCACGTGTGGAGAAAACTATAAAGGAAAACCTGCCAACCGCCCCGAGGTCCTACGAGAAGGACACGCAGGCAGTCGTGGGGAGGGGCGTGATTTTGCAGGCGGCTCCACGACCGCCATCCGTGGGGTCACGTGCCTCCGTGCTGGGAGCAAGGGTTCCAGAGCTATTAGCGTCTTAGGGAAAGAAAGTCCCGCAGCAGGAAATGAACCCATCCCCAGCCGAGAAACCGGCCCACGGGAAATCCCAGGTCGGCACAGTGCGGCAGTGTGACAGGGAGGCCGAGGACGAGGACTCCGGGCCCCGCCCGCCCTGGCTGGATCCCGGCTCCGCCACACCCCGCTGTGCAATGCCAGACGAGGTGCCCTGACCTCTGTGCTGTCATCCGCAGAGTGGGGGTAATAACAGCATCACTCCGTGAAGCTGTCGGGAGGTTTCTGAGAGTTGGTGTGTGCAAAGCACTGGACACGCGGTCGATGTCAGCGTGTGTCCTATGTCAGGCTGTCAGAGCTCCCTGGCTGGTGGCCTCCCTGGCATAGAGAAGGTCACCCAGCAGCCAGAGGAAGTCAGGGCTCTGGCAGGGCCTGGTTCCAGGAGACGGCCCGGCTGAGGCCACACCCCCAGGCTGTCCCCGGTGACAAGGTGCCCAGGGCCGCGTCAAGCCCAGCTTGACCCTGACAGCTCTGTTCACCAAGGAGGCCCCTCGCCCTTCCCCGGTGGAACCAGAATCATTCGGGTTTTTAGATGAGAACAACAGCATTTTCCACAACCTGCCCAAATCCAAATGTTCCATCACAAAATAAACACGTCGAGCTTGTGCCACGCTGTTTGAAATCATCTGAACGGCACGTCGTGTGTCAAGAAAGATAAAACCCAGCAAGTCTGTACCAGGCACAAAAACTCTCCATCAGGAAAATGTGAAAAATTGATCTTTCACAGCCTGATTCTGCCTCCAACATGGCCAAGCCTCCGGAACTGCGAGTGTGTGGGAGCCCAGCGGCACGCGTGCGCCCAAGCACTGGCACCCATGGCCCGCTCCACCCCTGTCTGCCCCCAGAGCAGCGGCATACTTGGTCCCCAGCACCTCGAGTCAGTGCAGGATGTGCCTAAACCCGGGACGTTTCACCTGCTCAGAGTGAATCCTTGAGGTGCGAGGAACACAGAGGACCACGCGCCCCACCGTGGTCGTCATTGCCCGGAAACCCCCTGGCTTCTCTGCCACGCACTGAGCCAAGGCACGGACCTCCCTGAGTCCTCGACGCACTTCATGCTTCTTCCTGATGCAATCTGCAAATAAGCTCTTGGGGTGCAGGGCCAGGATTCGTCCACACACAGTGCAGGCGTCTCACATCCCAGCTCTGCAGCTGATGGGGAAATTGCGGAGCACAAACCACTCTGAGAGAAGACCTGTCACCTTCGAATTCTGTCAGAGCAAAGACCAAGATGACGAGGGCTGCAGAAAACCCTCTGCACCTTTTGAGGAGCCCCTGGAACAAAGCAGTGTATCGTCCAAGCGTGTCCACAAAGCACAGACTGGGATCGTCAGGGTTATTTGGAAGGCGCAATTAGCAGTAACAGGACAAAACAAAGGAAAAAAAGTCATGGAGGGAAAATGGGTTCTTTAGGATCTGCCGGGGAGGGGTGAAGGCCAATCACTCCCAGACAGGATAAAACATTAGAGAACACGCTGAAAAGGCGCCGGCCCTCTCCAGGGAGGGGCCTGCCCCCCGGCTGCAGGACCCGCAGCAGGAACAATGGGCCGGGCTCCCCAGGCTGCTGGGATGGAGCAGGGAGAGGAAAAGTCCGCGCTCAGTCAGCCCCACACGCTGGCTACGGAGCGCGAGATAACTGGGGACCCTAACCACAGAGAAGCCAAATGTAAAAAGTAAATGTAAGCAGAGAAAAAAATACCTGGGAAGGTATGCACAGCATTAGTAATAGATGCCCTCAACGTTGGGGTAAAATCATAGGTGGCTTTTATTTTATTTTTTATTTTGCTTATTTGCATTTTCCAAATTGACCATGTATTACTTTTGTGATAGGAAAAACTAAAACAAAGTATGTTTAAAGTACATAAAATTCTACATTCGATACAATTAAAATTAAGCAGAATGTTTAGAGAGTAGGTATGGGGGAAATCATGGGAGAAAACATCCCAGATTGTCACCAGTGGTTGTTTCATCGTGGGGAAAAAGCACATAAAGAAAAAAGATTTCCCGTATGATCACCTGTCCTCGTTCTCAACACACTTGCTTAGGCTTCTATTTCATCATAAAACTAAAGGTGGCGTGGAGGGCGTCGCGCCCCACCGCGGCAAGGCTGGCGCGAGCACAGGAGCGGAAACGGGGGAGGGCGTGTGAGACGGTTCCACACAGACGTCCCATGTACCTGGTGCGTTTGCTGAGGATCGCTGTGGGGACGCCGCTCCCGGGTACTTCCCGGACCTGGGCGCACGCAGGGCCAGGTCATTTCTGGGGAAGGAACGGCCCGGGGTACACCCAAGTGACAGAGGATGCCGCCTCCTCCTCGGAGGTCAAAGCCACCACAGGCGTGTGGGTGCCCTGCCCCGATCCCTGCCCAATCCCACTGCACTTGTCCTGGCGACGGGGACCTCGGCCCACTGCCCTCACCTTCCGTGACTCAGCCACGCCCGGCACCTGCCTGGCGACACGATCCACTGCCTCCCATGGGGTTTACTTTTACACTCAGACTAAGGGACAACGCACGCATGTGCACCCTCACACACGTGTACACACGTGCGCCCACAGGCACCCCCATGGGGGAGGAAACACTCCCCTGGGAGACTCCGAGCCTGGTCCAGGCGGGACAGTGCAGGACGGTGGCTCTGACGGCCTCTCGCGGGACCCAGCCACTCTCCTCCTCTCCTGACGCCAGCAGGGCTGGGCTGCAAACCAGCTCCTCCAGGGAACCCGCACCTGCGTTACTCTGAGTGCCGGCTCCGCAATGTCAGAAAACTAACAAAACGGCTCATGATAAACAGTGTTTACCAAGCAGTGTGGAGTGATTTTATCCCATTTCGCAAGATGTTTTCTTGAAATAAACATTAAAGATACAGGCATGGTAATGTAAGTGGAAAGTAATTTCCAGCATTCTTCTAAATCTAGAACAGTCTTGGATCAGATGACGTCAGTAAGAAAAGCACAGCTCCAGCCCCTGACTGCCTGCACCCCACCCGCTGGGGCTGAGTGGCTCCCCATCCTGCACTTTCCCAGCTACGTTCATGCTCAACACACCTCGCCCCAAACTCGAGAACAGGAGTCACTCTCGCCTGTTTCTGTTTCTCAGGACCTGCTCACAGGCACCGGTGGGCGGGGACACCGTCGGTGCGGCAGGCGGCGGCACACCCGGGGCGAGGCAGCATGTGGAGTCGCAGCCGAGTCCTGCCACCAGAGGCCTCCGCGCCCTTCTCAGCACGGTGGGGGCTGTGGCTGGGCCTCCGGAGCCCCCAGCAGGTAGCGGGAACATGTTACCACTCTACATAAAGCGCAGAAGGTGTGCGCAGTGCCATGAGATATGCAGTTAGCGTGTTGTCCACAGTGAGGACGGGGAAGTGCCTTACTCAGGACGCCCAGCTGCCTCTGAACGTCACTGAGGGGCCTGGAATCGAATCTGCTCAAAAACTCTTCTCCGTTAAGACTGGAGACACTCGCTTTCCTCGTTAGCTGCGCTCCTGCCAGTGTCAGACTGAAGCCAGGAAACAGTTGTGAAAATACAAACATCGGAAGGAAACACGTAATTTTAATAAGCATCTTTTTTCTCACATAACCCATATTTAATACAGGTTTCTGTGATGATTTTTTTTTTTGGGGAAAAGGAAAGAGCTGCTTATTAATTCGCCGGCAAATGAGGAGGCTGGCAGACTCCCGCCTCAAACTGCCAACGTCCTGCCTCTGAGCAGAAGTTTGGTGCATTTAAAGGTTCTGATCCATCCCATAATCCCATCTTCAGCAAGACAATCTCGTGACCTCTGCCAGGACAATTACCACCTTCAGCTGAGACGGTAACAGAACGTGAAGGTCTCAGATGTCCCAGGGAGCACGTGACCTACGCTTCCCACATGGCTTCTGGGGACCACAGGCCTTGGTGGCTGTGCCAGGCCACCGTCCCTGAGACAAAGAGAGCAGCTTCCCACTCCCGCGGCTGATGACTCACCACATAATTCAGTTTTAAGGGCTCCCAGAAAAGTCAGCGGTGCCTCAAAGTGCACGGACTCAACGCGACCTCCGTGCGCAAGGTCGCGCTAGGGCAGCTGTGTGGGCACCTTTGCTTTCCAGTCTCGTGTGGTCAGTGAATCAGCCAAGTCCACGAGAAGTCAGTCTCTGCTTCTCAGAGCACAGGCAGCTGTTTTCTACAGGGAACTTCTGCCACCTTCCTAATTTTCTTTTTGCTCCAAAGATGACAAATCGTCATCACTGTCATCGTCAGCACCTACGCTACGCGTCAGGTATCGGTGCTTCCTGTGCACAGGCGCTATTCCTGACACCGCACAGTCCGTGGGGTGGCTTCCGAGAGAGTTTAAGTGGCTTCCCCCAGACCAGTTCTTCTCACATCGATATCCGAGTTCAATTTATCGATTAGTTTTTATTGAGCCTGCAGGTCCCGTGCCAGGTGCTGTGGGTCCTTCACAGGTCTGGTGTCCAGGACGCGGGGCCTCCTGCCACAGGCTGCACAGCGGGGAGCGGCAAGCCCAGCCCCACACCCAGGTCGGCCTTGTCCAAGGCTGATGCCAGTAACTCGGTGCGAAGAACGGCCTGACACCTACCGCGGCTCTGGGGCGTGAGGGCAGAGGGAGGCGCCGGGGCGACAGCTGGGAGGGTCTGACGCACAAAGGGGCTCTGCACGTGAGGGGCGTCCGAACAAAGGCTCAGCGGCAGACACGCGGGGCACTTCAGGGGCTGGAAGCAGCCAGCCGGGAGCACAAAAGGGACCCACACCCCATTCGGCACCAGCTCAGTTAAGCCAAAGGGCAGGGCGAGTGGTGGGGATGGGCGCGGCTTCCCCAGCAGCTGTGTCTCAGTTTTCAGAAACCCCACGTCCTTCGGGGCCCAATCATCCACCGGTAACTGGTGTGGACGACGACCCAACCACACGCGGCCTTCGGGCACTTGAGGAGCTCGGCCCAGACCCCTGGAGGCCCGGCCTGGTGGCCTGACGCCCACAAGCTGAGTGGCCGTGGGCAGCTGTGACCCGGGGCCCTGAGCTCCAAGGCCTGAGAGAGTTTCTAAAAGGCTGTCGTCCCTCCCCTGGCAGGAACAGGGAAACACTCCCACCAGAAGGACGCGTCCAGGCCCCGGAGGACACAGAGGACGTGGGAGGGCCTCCTGCACCCCCAGAGCGGGGCCATGAGGAGCGAGCTCTGGGGGCCCCAGGGCGCCGGCCACTCGGACACAGGGGCCTGGGCTGGAGCCTTTTGCCTCTCAGGGATCAGCTGCCACGGCCTCGCCTGAGCCGGTGTGGCCTCTGTGCACTCAGGCTGTGCCCGGGAAACTTGCACCTGGAAGAGAGGGGCCGCAGGACAAGCGAGACAGGTCGTGGCAGGTCGGAGGAGAAGCTCCGGAGGCAGCAACTCAGAGGGTTTGTCTAGAGACCTCCCCACGTTTCAAGTTCAAACACTGGGGTCACAAAACTCAGTGTTTTTATTCCCCTTGAACCAGGAGGAGGGTGAGGAAGCCAAGGAGACAGCTGAGCTGTGTGGCCAGGTGTGGCCTTCACTCCAGTGACACTCTGTTTTACCAACAAATCTGTATTTTATGTCCTTCCACTCAAGAGCACCTTGATTTCTGGTTTAAGTGCAGGATTTATGGGTCTAGGAAAGGTGTCATTCTGGAATTTTCCTTTAGTGTTTATCTGCTTCATTGTCTTCACACACACAGAAGCAGGGAAATGATATGTTCACCTATAGAGCAAATGAAACCTTTAAATTGGAGGATTTAAGTCTAGTCACACACTGATGCTAACGTTATCTTGTGCGTGTTAACAATCCTGGCATTCATCACTCATAAACCCCTGTAGTTGATTTGCTATTAAACATCACAAGATCGATACCAGCATATAGCTGTATTTCATGTCAGTATCTGTTCTTCAAAACTCTGGCCAGAATCATGCATTTCAAAACTTTTGGCTTCACTTGCTAATGTAATCATCTGCGAATCTGCCTTTCTCTGCTCTCCAAATAATCGTACACGAAGACAGACGTAACCACACGTGGAGACACTTAATTTGCTGATTGCATTATTTTATATGTTAAAAGAATCTCAAAATATCCCATCTGTCACCTTTCTGGTTGGAATCCTTTTGTGTCTCATACTTGCTAACAGAGACGTGACCCATCAAGATTCCATTCTTAACTATCAGCGATTCTCCCAAAGCAGAAAACCCTGGTGGACACTTTGTATTTTGGGCAGCAAAGTTTGAGAAAGGTTAACTTGATGGAGAAGAGAAACACTAGCTCCTCCATGGTAGCCAGAAAAGCCATGACGTAGCCACCCACGGAAATGACTGGAACGTCCCACAGACCCGAGTCCTACACAGGGAGGAGAAGCAGCCGCCTGAGCCTGCAAGCCCGTCTGGGCTCAGCCCGAACCTCGCCTCCCGCACAGCCTGCCCTGCCAGTTGCCCCGTCTTCCTCCCGACATCCCAGCCCTGTTTCCTCTGCGTCCACAGCGTTGCCCGTCCCTGCCCCACACTGAACACCAGGGAGTCCTTCACAAATGCAGACTGGTCCTCCTCTAGTGTGAAACCAAATTCCCTGCTATCCCTATTGTTTCAGAAAATGTGATTCTACCCTTAGAAGAAACCAGCTTTGTGAACAAACACTTTCTGGGCCAGTTGTCAGGTCATCCATCCCAGGTTCCAAGGCTGCCTGGGGCTTTCCGGGGCACCTGTTCCTTGCAGAGGGTCAACACGATGTCATCCCCACCAGGCACAGCCCTGGGCATACACATGTGTGCAGGGCACGTGGGCGGCAACCAGCACCCGATGCCGCTGCCAGCGGGGAGGCCTGAGGGGCCTTGGGGAGCAGAGATGCTGCCGCAGGGCCGGCCCGGGCAGGGCAGGGAAGGGACGGTCCGGATCTCTCTTGCTGAGGCTGCTGGCCGAGGCAGTTTTCCCTGTTCCTGTCCTCTAAGGGGTCCTCTGACTCTGACATCTGGAAACCACTTTCATCTGCCCTAGCCCCCCTGCTTTGATTGTGCAATTGCTTCCCCCAAAGCTTTCTCGTCTTGTAACACGCAGTTCCTGCACGCCTGGACGGTTCGAGCCATGCCCCTTCTCCGCCACCTCACACAACGCCTGGCCCCTGTTACGCTGTGTACGTGTTGTGTTAAGAGCGGGGCTTTGCTATTTTTGACAGGCTAATGCATTTTGCTGCAGATAATGCCATTCACCAGAGACACGTTCTCTCGTGCCCATCAAGGCAGAGGCTGAGAAGAGGTCTGCTTTATAGCAGACGGCCTGGGGACTCTCGGCCCCAATGTGAGCCTCGCAGAGCGGTTACCTCCGTGCACATCTGTGGGGCTCTGCCCTGTGGCTACTGTGCACGAATTGTCACCTGGAGGAGACCCCCGCCCTGACGGTGTTCTCCTCCTACTCACGGGGAGCTCCACTGGCCGGGGGAGTCTGTGTGGTCCTGGCTGAAGAAGCATCCACGGGGCTCCCGCAGGCCACATCACCCCGCGTACAGTGATGCCCTCCCGCCGGAAGGCGGCTCCACAGTCAACCAGGACAGTAAGAGCCAGAAGTAGCAGGGAGGTAAACTCCTTGGAACTAGAGTCGCAGCTTGGGGGGCTGCTACGCTCCACGGTGGAAGGTCCCTCACACCCATGCCCACGCTCCCTTTCCCGTTACCTGCTCTCTAGTGCCTCCTGTCCACCCTTCCACCAGTTATTTTTAAATCCCAGTTTAATCCAGTTTTTACACTCCCCTTAACTCCCTCAAGCCTCTCCTGCCCACACCCGCTGCACCTACAGGTGGACCCGACATTCGCCTGGAGCAGCAGGCTCTGCAGCTGGGACCCGCCCAGCATGCACCTCACCTCGCCTGACGTGGCATTCCTTCCTGCCGAGCCCCTCAGGGCGAATGACACCCCCCAGGCGGGGTGGCCGAGGCCTGCAGCAGTACTTGAGGGCTGACTTGATCCACCTGTGGCCCTGGACCAGGCGGGCGCTCACTGCACATGGCTCATACTGTGCCTCCTCTGAATGCCTTCCTCAAAATGTCTCGAGTTTTATTGAACAGCCTGGATTTCAGGTCTTCTCTCCTGTTTTCTTCCCTAAAAGTCTATGCTTTCTTTGCAGATTATATGGCCTAAATTTTAGTTCAGAAAACGTGCCTACCTCTCCGAATCTGGGTCTACATGAGAAGAGCAGCCCATGGGGAGGAGAATATATAACAAAATATATTCCTCGGGAAAAGGGGGCCTGTGTCAGGAATCCAAGCCCCACCACCAGCAAATACCCCCGAGCACCTGCGGCCACCACGTGCCGCCAGCCCTCACGCAGAGCTTCAGAGCCGAAATCGCACCGGTGTCACGGGGCCCGACAGGGCGGCCAGGGCACATCCCATGTCGCCCCAGCTTACTGTGGGGACAGTGGCCCCAGCTCCAGGCCAGACACCTGCAGGAGTGGAAAGTGTCCTGGTCTCTTCCTTCCATGGGTGTAAATATCAGAGAAGAAAGAAGTTTAAACAAAAATACAGCGACAGGGCAATACAACCAAGGAGGGAAGAACAGGACAAGGTGAAACAGAGGGTGGAACGTGGCTCTTCCCCTGGAGTCACTCTCGGCCACGCCAGGAAGCTGACCTGGTGTCCTTGTCCAGACTGTGGCCTTGTCACAGACCCGTGGGGACCTGAAGCAGGGAGCTTCCCGACTTTCCACCTCCGGTCCAAACTGTCTGCCTGACTGTGAGGACCTGTCCCCTCTGGTCACAGCTCCTCCAGCGCCGTAGAGAGCCCTGGCAGGGTCGGTCACCCCCGCTGCGTGAGCCCACAGTCCTGCGCCATGGCCCCTCCCTCCAGCCTGGATCTGTCCTCGTGAGCCACCACGGGCCCCAGCCGCCGCTGGCTCTGTGCCCTCCCCTGCATCTGCCAGGGTGTGATTCCACCGTCATGAGAGTCACAGACTCATGTGGTTTACGTGGATTCACGGCAAATTCCTCATCTCCAAGAAATCAGAAGTGGAGAGAAGAAATGAGGCTCTGCCCACCTCTCCCACCGTGCCTCCCACCAAGAGAGCGATGGTGGAGGGGGGTCCCAGGGAACCAGGGGGGAAGGATCTGTCTCCTGAGAGGGTCTCGGGAGTGGAAGACACCAGCCGGGATCCGCCCTCTGCAGCTCTGCCGCCTGCTCACCTGGGACCCTGCGAGTCTCTCGGCTGGTGCTTCCTTTGCCTGCTGGTAAGAGAGGTGGGACACAACCAAGCTTGCCCCCAGGTGGGCTCTCAAAGCCCCGAGGGCATCCTCCCACCCTGCTGGTGCTGGCGGAGGAGGAGGAGGGCGGAGCTGAGGAACGGGAGCTCTCAAAGGGCCCTGTGTGTGCCAAGGTGCCGTCCCGCCAGCGAGCAGCTCCTGCTTGTGCAAGAAGGAAGCATTCTCTGACTCTGACAGCGAAACGGGCAGGTGAACTAGCGCACTGCCGGCGCGCAGCGAGCGACCTTCCAGACACCTTCTCGTCTGCTCCCTGCCCGAAGCCCAGGAGCACATGCACCTTCCCTAGTTCCTCCCTTAGAGCTGAGATGAGAAACCCAGCGAAGCCACCAGGCACCTAGCAGAGGCTGAGCTAACCCTCCTCCCGCCTCCCTGGCCCTTCTCCTCCTCTCTGGCAGGAGGTGGCCTCCTCAGCAGCAGCTGTTCAAGGAGCGTCCAGGTCTCACGAGCCACAAAGATACAAGCAAATGCAGTGAATGTCATGGTAACAAAATGAAGCCCTAGAATTCAGGCTTCTGAATTTTTGTGTGTTGTTAGATGTCCAGTCTTTTATTTTCCAAATATCTCATTGAGTGGTCTCTGTTATTTTTAATTAAGTCTGATCTAATTATTACTGTCTGATCGGGGAACTGGCTTTCCAGTATTAGGACAAGCAACGTGCTTTCTTTGTATGTTTAGCTATTTCTCTGGCAATCTTTCCAGACTCCAGCATTCTCTGTGGATCTATTTCTGAATCTCAGGAGCTGTCTTTGAGGAAACGTTGTGCCTGGGCAAACCGCAGAACTGACATGTAGTCACTGCTTCTGGAACCTGCCTATCGCAAAGTTTCAGATTTATGAGAAAAATGCACTACAAATGGACACCTTCCAGAAAGACGTTCAGACTCAGAGCGAAAGGTACTGACTGGGAAGAAACCAAGTTCTTTCTTGGCCCTACACACTGCTGACTCGAAACAGAACATACCTGCAAACAGAATGTGTTCCTTTACCCTCGTCGTGGGAAAGTTTTGCAAGTTTTCCTTAGATTATCACGTTACTGCCTCAAAAAGCATGGAATTTGGCACCAATGTAAGGACGACTTAGCATTTGCCAGTGACAGTGAGGCCTAGGGAGGGTCCCGGAGCCCTAGCATGGGAGAGGTGTGAGCAGGGCTCACCCTCAGGGAGCCTGCGTCTATCCGTCTATCCGTCTATCCGAGGAGACAAAGCACACACATCTGCAAAACACCATCAGTATTTGGAAAGTTTCAAGAAAATTCTGCATACAGACGTTTGTGTTATCAGCTACATTTACAAATGTAAAATTAGAAAAATTCCAACTCTCAGGCTTGACTCTATTCTAATAAAAAGAAATGTTCTTTAATAATATTTTAGGGCATCCTTTCATTTTTGAAGCAGGATAGATTTTGCTTATTAGATATTTGCAAAAGATATTATTTTGACCTGGAAATTTAAATATAAAGCAAGGAAAGCCATCCTAAGACATACAGCGGACTGATACAGCAAAGATTTTTTTAGAAACTTGTGGTGGGGTCAGGATAATTCTCTGTTTTCCAACTTACTTGTGTATCCTGTTTCTAGTACTTGTGATGACTCCAATGACAGGAGATTAAACTCACCTAGAAAAACAAGGCCTTTTACTTCAAAGCCCAAGAGAACGACCCCACTTGCAGCCCTTCCTCTCCTTGTTAGAGCTGAGCCCCCCTCGCCAGGGGTGAGACGCCGGCACATCTGGACTCAGACGCAGCCGCCGAGCGGACTGACCGGGCACCCTCCACGCGAGCGGTGGCCACACGCGCCGACACCACACCAACCACCACTGGCTCGTGGGCCCCGCGGCAGCCAGGATGTGCACTTGGCGGCTCTGTTTACGGGAGGTCCCCGAGGCCCGAATGCTGCTTCTGGGTTGGTTCCAAAGGCCTCCAAGTACACAAGGAGACCTGCTGGGTTTTGTGAAATAAACCATCAAAAGAGAACTTGCTGAAAATTCCGCAGAAGTCTCTGCCCTCACGTCGGGAAGGAAGAGTGGGCTGACAGAATACTAAACTTGCTGCTCCGAGATGATCAAAGCCTCAAGGCGATGGAACTAGCATTCAAAGGGGCTCAGAGAGAAAAAGGAGGAGGATGTCTTCTAATCATCTAACGACTTACTTTTGGCACAGTTTTTTGCCCAATCACCTTCCACAGAAATAGGACACCTACCTGAAAAAAATGCACAAAGTGTACTGGTACCAAATACCACAATCTTTCACGCCTTTGATTATCCTGTGTGTGTACGTGTGTGTAAATACATACATACATACACATGTGTACATATTTTGACATGCTATGCCAATTTGAAAAAAAGAATAAAAGTAAACACAATTGGCTTTTTAGATAATGAAGTACAGATTTCATCCAAATATTAATATATTGTTTTATGTATTTAGAAGAAAACAAAATGCACTAAAACAGTGGCGAGAAGTTTGGTGGTAGTATTCTGTTAAACAAATGACCTTTAAAAATATACTTCAATTATTCTGGAAGTTAATATACCCAATTTTTTCTAGTTGGAGCAAATTGAACTTTGCCGGATTATCTGATGGGACTGATATCTTGGTAAGTGTCAGAAGTATAAGCGTCTGTTAAAAAAGATTTGCTTCCCAACAGGTGAGGCAAACAATAGCTCGCTCACACACACACACACACACACACACCCTCTAAAACCCTGTCTATGAAATACTTCTCTTTTGAGGAAGAAAACGTAAAAATGTTTAAAGATGTTTGCACTAGAATTTAATAATTTGCACTACTCACTGCTTTGGAACCATTTTAAGAAAAGCCTCTGAGTATTCAGGAACACTCCAGGGCGCTGCCCTGACTGGAGGCCGTTACCGTGAATACAACACACCGGCGCCGCGCACCTGCGGGGGAGGGGCCCTGCCCGGGTGACAGACAGACGCTCTATCAAGGGCCAACAACACAAGGGGCCTCCCCGTCCCTGCTAGAAGCATCTTGCAAGGACACTAACGCCGGAGCTATTTAACTGGGGACACAGGGGTTCATCATCTGCCTGCCCCCCAAGAAGGAACCACAACCTGAACCCCCAGTCTCCCCCGTAGTACCATCCCTGAGCTGCCCTCTTCTCCCCCGGCGTCAGGATGCCTCTGCAGCTTGCCTTTCTTTCCCTGGTGAGAACACTTAGTTCTTTTGTTTAAAGGGCAACCTCATATTCTGATATTAATAAAACTTATTATAATGCCACCTACCATTCTATCACTCCTCGGTTACTTACTTCTAACCTAACATACACAATAATCTTTTTCTTTTTCAGAAGCTTTAAGAAAATGAATTGAGTATTTCTATCATATACCCATGAAATAAAGCATAATATCAAATCATTCAATTTTCCTTGTAATCCAACGAGAATTATGATTCACAGCCTCACTTTTATTACAGAATTAGCAAAGTACAGAAGGTCAATGATTTAAAAATAAATGCACTGATGCAACAAGATACTTTTCCTGGAATTTATTGCTTTATGTTTGCAGCACTTAAAAAAAAAAAAACCTTTTCAGACAGATTTTTAAGCTTAAAGGGGGACTCACTGCAGCTACAGAAAACCCAAATGAGATTCGGATACATTAGTGAATTAATACCTGCTTCATTTACCAGTGTAAATACCCTCTATTTGTAACTGTAATTGTCTGAGTTCTTAACACATTACTCAGCTAAATTTAAAGCTAAAAATCAGGTAATCCCCATCCTTATTTGCTGAGTCCTGCTCTGCTAAACAACAAACCAAAACAACACGACAGCTTAGCAACTAGGACTTTCTCTCCAGCAAACAACCCACTTTGATGGGGCAAACCCCACGCTTCATCAAATAGTTCCCCAAAGGGCATTCTGCAGTGGTTTCAAAGCTAAGTCCAACAGAACGTCTGCATGATCATTTCATTTCCAAATTTTCCAAGATCATATTTTTAAGAGAGAAAGTGTTTTTTTTCCTTTTTATTAATCTGGATGGAAGAAAAGCATACATTTCATTTATTGTCCGGATTACAGATTCTTATTAAACAAACCAGAGCTCATTATAAAATCAATATCAACTTAACCACCATGCCCTCAGGAGGAACAGCAAAAAGGTCACTCCAAGAAATTCAAACAATTTTCCTGCTGGAAGGGCGTGATTTTAATTACAGATACTATTAATTAGAGCTGTCAGTGGGAAGACTTTTTTTTCTGTTAATTATCACAAACTCGGTTCTAAGTATGCATTTTCAACCTGCATTTTTTAAAATTAATCATCTCTGCATGCAAGTCCAACCTTTCCATTCTATCAATATTTTATATTTGAATTTCAAAGTGTATCAAAAGATGCCGTGCTTTCTAAAAACCCAGGCCTGTATGATCTTCCCTCGCTATGCATGGAACAGAACCGGTGTGATAATTTATTTATGTCCTGACACAGGCCTGGCCCCGAAGACCTGGTGTCCTACACTGAGGAGCCTACGCAATAGAATTTTCGGATAAACTCTTACTAGTTTATGTGACATTTTTTCAGACTGCTTCTTCAAAAGTGATTTTTCTTTTGCTTTGAAGCACAGGAATGCACAGTGCCTGAAATGCTGTCTTCAACACATCTGAGCTGCCATTTCTTCTTAAGAGAGCGATGCCTGGCCCAGCAGGTGACCCCTTCCAGGAAACTGGAGATTTCCTCCCTTCACTGACAAAACTAAGAATTTTTAAGTGGGAGGAAAAGCTACCCCTTGGCCTCTTTCAAGCATGGAGATTTTATAAATTCTTCCCAACTCCTCATGTGGGCAGAGGCGGGGCTGTCCCCAGAGC
Source organism: Avahi laniger (assembly GCA_963575035.1). Taxonomy (NCBI): domain Eukaryota; kingdom Metazoa; phylum Chordata; class Mammalia; order Primates; family Indriidae; genus Avahi; species Avahi laniger. The sequence continues at coordinate 18,874 of CAUYSK010077568.1, read as the reverse complement.
AAGAAGAGCCAGCTCAGGTGAGCTCACGGGGCACCCTGCCAGGCACGGCTGGACAGTTGGAGGGTATTTTCTGGAAAGAGCCTGGGAAGATGCCCACGTAACTGATGACAGAATATTTGCTTTATATGTGTTTGTAAAATATGATTAATTATTTATAAGACATATTATCCATCATAATCATGTGACTAGAAAAAACAAAGGATCTAGTCCAATTGGGGAAACTCTTACAAATACACATTGATTAAACTTTTAAAATAGTTATTAGGTAAATTATTTTACTTTCACAAGTGGGAATATATACTTGGAATTAAGTGGCATTTTATTTTAAAAGAAATCAAATGTTCTGACTTGCACATTTTCTGGGTTTGCACTGCTGTTAACACTGAAGGCATATTTTTATTACAGGACATTATTGCACATGATATGCACGCTATAGACTTCCAAAAATTCTGTGAATTTTTTATTCCCAATTCGGTCTGAACTTGCCTCCTTCACATTCTCTTTGGTTTCTGATTCATTTCCAGGTGTGCCTGTGGCATTTCCGTGGCGCCAGCACACGGCAGCCACTGCTGTCCTGGAGCTGAGTGGGGGTTTCTCCCTCCCCCCGGCCCCCACCCATCCATCAGCATTAGATTTCACTTCATCCAAATAATCGCAGAGGCCGGCACCGGAGCAGGTCAAAGGATCTTTTCATATAAGACCCAGAGGAAGTCGATGATTTAAGAGACATCATCAAACATCTACACACCAATTTATCTTACAACTCTGGCATTTTTCATTAATGGTGGCCAAACTAAGAAAGATAACAGATAATACATAATTCATGTATTGTACTTTTTCCACATTTCTAATTAGTAACCTGCTTTCGTAGCTAACATGAGACTATCCAAGAACGGCACAAGATTAATCCAGAGCTGTAAAACTGTGATTGCAAAGGTATTTACATGAATGCTAATGAGAAGTTTCAAACTGTCATCGTTAAAGAACCCAAACTCTGCATAAACGAACAACTGCTGGGAACGGGGGAGGGGCCAGAGAGGAGTGAAACGATCCGCCTGTTCAACTGATAAATCCCACCATCACTGGGAAAAGTCTCTTTACCTGGTAGGCGGCGGTGGCATCGGTGCCCGGGTGGCCCCCCAATCCCGACAGCTTCCCCTTCAGCTTGTGGTGAGAGGCGTGTCGCAGGCAGTAGGTGAGGCCGGAGGCCAGCAGGACGCCCACGATGCAGGCCACGGACACCAAGGTGAGCACCACGAACTTGGTCGAGTCCTCCTGTTCCGCCTGGTGGGGCAGAAGCTTGACCTCGCTCCTCTGCGGAACAAGGGGAGGGGCGCGTTAGTTCTCGGCAATCCAGACCTCCCAAAACCCGTCCTCCTCAACCGCAGCTGACACTGGAAGCCCGACAGACAGGATGGGTGCTGGCACCAAAGCAACGCCAGGAGGGCTACACAGAACAGCACCCCTCCAAGGAGGAGCAGAAGCTATTTCAAAATAGCACGCCACAGATTGCAGCGTTTCAAGAGGAAAGTTAGAGGCATCACTTTTTTTCTCTCAGTGGTGACTGTTTTTTTCAAATTTATGTGAAGTATTTGACAGCTTACTTGCTGCCCTAAGTGAAATCAGGTGTCCATCCCTTCTTTTAAACAGGTGCAGCGATTTACCCAGAGTGTGCACAACCAGCGTCGGCTGGGCGGCAGGTAGCCACCGAGGGCCGCGTCTGCACAGCGGGGCACAGGGACACTCCCTGACACTTGGCCGGCCTGGCCGCCTGGTGATGGCTCCGCCCGCCTGCAGAGGCACCGACCGGCGGAGCCCCCAGCTCCACGCGCTCTCCGCGCCAGGGTGGGCCAGGCGCAGGCCCCAACGCTGTGCACCTGAGTCTTCCCAGAAAGGAACATCAAACAGCAAGGCTGGGCACAGGGTGGCCCGGGAGGTTCACTGCTCAGCGACGACGAAAGTAAGGATCCCCGACTCCGTTAGACTGTCCTTGTTTCCTGGGAGTGGGGAGGGGTCCTGACGCTAAAAATCTGAGACAATGCTCTTGGTGCCCGTCACTCTCCACGTGCACGGAGGTGCGCGCACTCTCCCCTCATTAGCTTCATTAGAAGGCACATTAGCGACAATTAAGCCGCCGCGGGAGAACGGGCGGGCCGGGCGGAGCTCCTGCGCGTCCTGCTCGCGGCGAGCCCAGAACAATTAGCAAAGTCCTTCCACCACCTGATTTCGCGTGGTAACAAAGTGGATTTTTCCCCATGAATGCCGGCCGGCCTGTTCATTATCTCTTTTCTATTAGTGATTTTCTGCTCCGCATTCAGCCTCCCCAGTCCTCATTTCCTCCTGCCTCCGAGTGCACACAGGGCCTCTGTGTCGCCGGGCCCATTTTTATCTTGTAATCATAGCGGCCACCAAAGCAATTATCGCCGGTCTTGACTGGAAAAGCTGGTCATTAATTAGCCTCCTTTTGCCTTCGGTGCAGCGGATTAGCCGGTGCTGGGGCTGAGTTAATGGAAACGCGGGTTAAATGAGAAAAGACGCCCGGATTTTCCCGCCCGGATGCGCGGCTCGGAGACTCCGCCGGAGAGCGGCGGGAGGGAGTCGGGGAGGGGAGGAGACGGCGGGAGGGGCGGGGAGGGGCCGATGACGAGGAGGGGGAGGGGAGCGCGGGGCCCGAGGCCCGCGGGCCGGGTGCGCAGAGTTGCCCTCCGCGCGCCGGGGGGACCCCCGTCCGCCCCTCCAGCCCCTTCCCCTCCCCCCGCCTCTCCTTCCGGGGCCGCACAGTCTCTTCCAGAAAGAAGCCACTCCAGGGAACGCCCGAACCACCCCCGGCAGCCCGGGCTCCCACCCCGCCGCCCGGCCCCTCCGCAGCCTCTGCCCGCCCCGCGCGGGGCGCGAGCCAAAACCACATAAATAAACCGGAGGGACCCAGCGCGGCGCCGCGCGACCGGGCCGGGCCGGGCGGGGCGGGAGCGCGGTCTCCCCGGCCGGGTTCTCCTCGGCCCCGCGCGCGGTCGGTCGTTCGCGCCGGTCGAGCGGCGCCGGGTACAGGTAGCCAGGAGAAGCCGCCCAGACCCGGGCTGGGGACGCCCCCCCCGAGAGCGCCAGCATGGGGGGCCCACCCGCACCCGGGACAGAGGCCCGAATGATACCTAGGTTGGAGGGCGTTTCCGAGCGAACGGCTCTGCGGCCCCTCTCGCCGGGTCCCCCTACCCGAGGGGAGCCCCCGTCGCCGCCCGGTGCCTCCTGCAGGACCCGCCCCGCCTGGGCCGATGGAGCAAGGACAACAAAGGAAGCGGCGCGACGCGCGGAGGGGGCGCTGAGCTGTCTTCCCCCCACCACCTCGTCCAGGCAGAGCCCTCCCGCAGTCACTGAGCGCATCTCTACCCCGCCCGGCGCAGCCGACGAGCCCGGCGTCCCCAGGCGTCGGGAGAACCCCGCGCGCCCACGTGGCTGACTGCGCCTGGGAACCGGACTTCCCGAACCTTCCTGCTCCGCGACGTGAGGCGAACGCGCGCGCGGTGGCCAGCCTGGCTCCGAGCGGACCTGCAGTGCCACGGTGTGTAGCAGACGCGTCGGGGCGCATCCGACCGACTGTCCCACGCGCACCTCCGGTGCCCAGACCCACCTGGGCTGCGGGCTCGGGGTGGCGCGGGTCTGCGGGGTTCCAGCCTCACAGGGCGACCGCCGGCTCCCCGAGTACAAACAACTGGGCACAAACGCTGCCCTGTTGTCACTCGGGCCAGGAGACAGGCAGTGAAGGCGCAGGGGCTGCACCAGGCGGCGGGTGCCCACACGTTTACCTGGCCAGGCCTGCGTGGCACCGGAGAGACCGCGGGCGGGCGGTCACCCGGGACAGCGCCGAAGCTCTTCCCAGAGAGGCAGGTGGCCTGAGCGAGGCCGCCGAGGTCGGCTCGGTCCTTTTTCTCGGGAAACCGACCGGTCGCCGTGACCTTCGACGGGAAGAGGAGCAGGGCCTGCCCACTGCCCCTCGCTCGGCGCGCTCGGATTTACTCAAAGGTCAAAGAAAAATGTCAAGGAGAGTGGCTGCCCAAAGAGCCTCGGCCCCGCCTCCCTGGGCCCCAGAGGAGAAGGAAGGCGGGGAGGACAGAAGAGGGAACCTGTCCCCCGAGTCCCGCTCTTTCCCCGGCTCCCCGCTGCCTGGGCCGGAGCTGCCCCTGCGGAGCAGCGGTGACGGTGGTCTCCAAGCAGGGGGACCCCCCACCTCCCCCGGCCCACGGCAAGGAGACCCTTCCTGCAGCGGGAGGGAGAGGGTAGGTGCGGCTGGGGACCGGCACCAGGCGGTGGTGGGCGGCGAACTCAGGGGTCCGGCTTGAGGGAGGGGGGGTTCCCACGGGGCTGGGGGAACGACCGGCGTGGGACAGGGGCACCAGCTGGCATCAGCACAGCCTGACTCTGAGGTCGCTGGATCTTACAGCCTGACGGGAAACCGAATGGCCAGGGGCACCCCAGATGAAACCGAAAAAGTGACTCTCCCAGAGCTTCCCCCCCACAAATGTCCTACCTAGCGCTGGGCAGGAGGGTCGATGAAGAGGGAAAACTGTTGGCTGCAAGTCTGGTCTAAAGAATCCCGGAAAAAACGAATATTTGCAGAAACTCTAATTGTTTTTCAAAAATGAGAGTGAACTCCCCTTCTTGGCATAGTGATTGAATTTAAATAACTTTACAATTGCTTTAATTTCTTTCTTTTTGTGGAGTTAAAAAGAAAATCTTAAAACCCCTGCTAACCACGAGCTCTAAGAGCAAGAAATGAGCCTGCTATGGGCTTACAAGTGAGTTTAAGGCACAGCCCGACCCGGTGCGGTTCGGTGGGCTCAGCGCTCCCCGCGCTCAGCTCCCAAGGGCGAGCGGCTCAGGTGGGCGGCCGGGCGCTTGGGGGGCTGCCCAAAGACGACGCAGACTAATTGGAGGCATCTTATCAGCCTTGACTTGAAATTGAAAGAAAATGATGTTTAAATATTTATGACTTTGACATTTACAGTCAGACGTCTTTTAAAAAGCAGAACACCTCCTTCCGTAGGGTGGCAGCTCGGTTTACCGAAAGTTTGGAACGGGGAGAAGGAGCCAGGAGGACCGTGGGGAGCAGCTGTGGGCGGGGGCCCCCAGCGCAGGCTGCAGGGTGTGCGCGCAGCCCCCACGGAGAGGCGCAGAGCACCTCGGCACCAAGCTCTGGGATGCAGAACAGCATGACTTTTTAAAATAATCAGGAATAATTAAGTCAATTTTATATCAGGTTAGATCTATCTTGAGAGTAAGTCCAAGTACAATATTGCATATTTCTCCCTCTCAGCCATCTGTACCTGCCACTCCTCAAATTTAGAATATACGGTATTGCAAAAGTTGTGATTTGAAATAAATGTATGACCACAGAGACAATGTGTGGCACTGCCCTAGAAATCAGGATACACAGACATTGTCCTGACTGATTTATTTAAATTATTTTGATCTGTGCTTATACGTGGCGGGGCGTGGGGCTTGCATTCCAGGCTCTGCTGAGCCATTTGTGGTAAGAAGCCTTCAGAACTTTTTTTAGCTATCCATGTGGTGCGCTTAAAAGAAGAGAAAAGAAAAAAGAACATTCTATACTCAAACTCAATGGTGAGAACTGATACAGCCATACAAGTACAAAACTTTATGGCAAATATTTATTGACAGGTAGCAAAATTTAGTATTTTTCCAAGGCTGTGTGATGTAACCAGTTAAGAAGAGCAGCTCACTCTCTAAGTCACTGATGTGCAAATTTCAAATATGCCTGTGGACATAAGCTTTCAGTTTCAGTAATATTAAACTTCTAATATTGTTGATCTTTTCATTTTTATCATTTCTAAGGAATTTGATTTGCAACCCAGCCTCATCCTGGGTTTGTCTGAGTTTATGTGACCATAATTATAAAGACTTTTTCCCTGTAAAACTTAGAAATCAGTTTAGAGACCATTTATGAGTTGCTATAATAAGTTTGTCTTTGGTTTGCTAGATGAATCCTCTTAGAATTATTTGGAAATTTCATTCTAAATTTACTGAAATACATTTACTGAATTATAGTAACTGTCATTTTAAAGCTAATCAAATTCTTTAAGTTTTCAGGCCATAGCAAGTGACCAAACTTAAAAATGTGGGGGAGGGGTATCTTAAAATATTTTAGAAGTATTTTTTAAAGCTGTTAACTGAACTATTTTTAATTTGGAATTTGCCACAGAATTCTAATAAATGAGAGAAGTCAGGCGGAAATAATCATGTATTAATTCTCTGCATTACAAAATCTTTTCAGAAGCTATTATCAGAGCAAGAGGCATTGCGGTCTGAATTCAGGGTGGGAGAAGTCCTTTGTGCAGCTGAAAGCTATTGTTCCTCTGTGCAGATGAAATTGTACTTGCAAATCTGCCATTCAAGTAGCAAAAAAAAAAAAAAAGCCTATATGGGCAAAAGAAAAGAACCTCCAAGAAATAATTATTCTTAAATATAAACTTTAATGAAAATAAGTTGGGTATGCTGTTTTAAAATAGGCTATTTCTCGACTTTTTCAGGAATACGCATAAAAGTGAACACACAAAAGGTAATAAATGCTATTTGCCATCCTTAAACACGCCTAAATCATCAGTTTTAAAGCAATCTCTGTTTTAAGATATCAGGGAAGATTTACGGTACCGATGCCGGGGGCACCCTCGTGCGAACTAGTTTCCAGCGGGGCTCGCCATCCCGGGAGTTATCCGGGAAGAGGCCAGCTGAGAACAGGCCGCGGCGGATCTCGCCCTCCGCCCAGGAACCTTTCCCAGACGTCGCCAGGTTCACGGCCAGCATTTTATCTCACCAGAACTCAGGCTCGGCGAGGAACTTCGCGCACCCGGCTCCTGGCCTATTTTTGGCACGCACGCTCGGTCCCCGAGGCCCGAGAAGACGCCGCGCGCACGCGGGCCTCCACGACCACGACCTTGCTAGGATCCCGCCTCGGTCCCGAAAAGGGAGCCCCCTCCCCCTGCCTCGCAGGGACCAAACTCTGTTCAGGACTGGGGGGTCGGCTTCGCCTCCTCCGCCCGGGCTGAGAAGCGCCATCCCAAAGACTTGCCCAGGTCGCCTGTCGGGACCCCGCCGCTGCACGACTCTGAGCGCAGGGCCGGTCTGTCCCCTCCCCCACTCCGAGGCCTCGGCTTTCTCACCTCGGCCTCGCTGTCCCTCCCCCTCACTAATTCGCAAGATCCCCACAGAGGTCGGAAAGATCAGACCCGAGCGCTGGACACAAAGGGCCGAGGGTTCCCGGGAGCTGCGGGTATTCAGAGCCCTGAGAGGTCGGGCGCCGCTCGGGCCCCTTCCTGGCGGGGACAATGCGGCGGCGTGGCCTCCCCAGCCACAAAGCGCGGCCGCGAGGGAGGGATTAACGTCCCCAACAACGCGCGCGTCCCCCAGGAATCCCGGGGGCCGCCCAGCGCGGCCTGGGACCGCGTCTTCTCGGGAGCCGGGCCGTGTGCCGGGCGGGCGGCGGGCTTCCCTCCGGAGAGGGCGGAAAGGATTCCCATCTCCTTCCTCTCTCGCTCGCTCGCGTCCTAAAATCTGGGACGGCGACGCAGGGACCCGCTGGCTTGGCGGAGACCACTTGACACGCTGCGCCCTTGGCTTCAGGCGGGGAGGCTCCCCGGTGCCCTTCGGGGACCCGCAGCGCGCGAAGTGAGCCCACACCCGGACCGAGAGGACTTGGATCTGCGACTAGGACCCAGGGCAGAAGGACGCGGGGGAAGGGGGTGGGGGCAAGACCGGGCCTGTAGAGCCACTCTGGGAGCAGCGTGTTGCGTCCCCGCGCCGGGGGCCGCCCGGGCGTCAGGGACCGGCGCGGCGAGAGTCTGCGCGCCGCGCTGCAGGTGTGTGCACGGGGGCGCAGGGCACTGGCGACGTGACAGCGACCCCACGTCCCCAGCCGTCCAGCGAGGGGTGGCGCGAGCACCGCGCCCTGAGGACGAAAAAGGGCGGGAGACTCTCTCTGGCCCTAAAAATCAATTCCTCGAGACTTTAACCCCCAATTTTGGGGCCCGCCCACTGCCCCGAGCGAGGTTTCCCTAAACGAAGCGGGCCGGTGTTCGGCGGCCACAGCTGCTAATGAAGGCAGGAAATGAAGTCCTGTCCGCACGGCTTCCAGGCAGAAGTTTCTCTCCCCGCCTAGCACGCGCCGCCTCACCGGGCCGAGCACGCGCAGGTTGCGTCGGAGGGAGGGGAGGCGGCCGCTCCGAGGCGTTTCTCCGCCCAGCTGGGGGCTCCGAGGACCCTTCACCACCGGCCGCACCTGCCTATCGGACGCCTCTCCCTGCAGACTCGCTCGCTGCCCTCCGACGCGCCGCCCTGGGGTGCCCCCGAGGGCAAGGAGGCGCGCTTCCGTACCGTGATTAGGAGGGCGAAGAGCGCCCCAAAATGGGCTAGGAGGAAAATGCCCCCACACTGGCTCCTCCATCCTAGCTGCTCAGCTCTCCCTCGCTCTTTTCCCACACCCCTCCCCATCTCCGCGCCTGCACCGCCCCCCACCCTTTCCTGCCGGTCGGAACTGCCAGGAGAGGCGAGCTAGGCGACAGGCGAGGGAGCGCGCTGGGAGAAGTCGGGAGGCTACGGCTCCAGCCTCCGCGGGGCGCTGGGTCCGGACAGCTGCCACCCCCCCCATCTGTGAGCTTAGGAAGAGCTACCACCCGCCGGCTTCCCCTCACATGCTCACCCCAGACCCGCTTAGGGATGATCCCAGACATGGATCCCCCCGCCGGCCCAAGCCTTTGACAGGTGTCCTGCGGCGAGACGGAGTTACCCCTGGACTGAGCTCTCCGCCCATCCGAGCCCCCCGTGCGCACCCTCCAGCCTTCGAAGGCCCTGTTCCTCGCCCCACCACCTACGCGCCTGGTGAAGCCCCCAGTGGGCCACTCCTGCCCCTCCCGCACCCGCCCCAGTTCCCCCTCTTCTTCCAGGACCCACGCGACCGCCCCCCCAGTGCCCGCAACCCCTGGTTACCTGCAGTACGGACGGCGCCCAGCGGCCCGAGCGGGAGGAGGTGGGGGCGTGCGCCGGGCTGAACGGCCTCGGGGCGCAGCAGCCGTGGGCATCGGCGGCGCCATCATCGCAGCCAGCTGATTCCCTGCGCTGGAGCCACAGAGAAGCGGGGCCATCCTGCTCTGACCGCAAACTTCTCCGGCGGCCGGCGGAGACAAAGGTGCCGCGCGTCACGGCTCCAGCAGCTGCGGCCGCGCGGCGGCACCGGCTCGGAGCCCGCGGGCGCCGGAGCCCGGAGCGGCCACTCGGCCGGGCTCGGCGTCCTCCGCCCCGGCGCGGTCCCCGGTCTAGGCGCGCTGGGCCGGGGCGCGGCGCAGGCGGGCGCGGGGACGGACTCGGGACGGTCCCCGCAGGGCCGCCGGCCGCGCGCGCAGCTCCAACCAGCGCGGCCGCCGCGCCCCGCCTTATATCCGGCCCGGCGCGCACCCGGCCGGCGGCGGCGCGGCTCGCGGCCCAGCCACCGGTTGCTATAGCGATGCCCCCCCCACATGTTGCTGACAGCAATTGGCTAAGGGGCCGCGGCTCTCCGCACACCCTCTCCCGCCCGAGACTATGAATGGACATCGGCTTTGTCAGTCACTGGTAACGACGAAGCCGGGGCCTGCGCCTTTCTTTCTTTCAGCGCTTCTCCCTTTCATCGCTGGCTCGCACTTCACACTGAGCAAGTTCAGGGTAGCGCGCAGGAGGACGGGGCCTCGGGGAGAAAAGTCAACCCGCAGGGCTCTGCTGTGACCTTTGCTCGTGAGAGGGATGGGTGGCTGCGTGGCAACTCTTTGCAAGAGAAAATTTCACAGCAAATCATTCTTTCGAGTCAGTTTTTCCAATCTTGCCGTGGGCCTTTTTGCCTCCTTTCCAAATTGAGGCAGGCCAATGACGCAGGGCAAAGCCCTCCCCCACCACTTTACATGAATCCTCACTGGTTTTTAGGTCTCAGATGCCCACAGAAAGTGCCTTGTCAGACGCGGGAGCTAGCGAGGCTTTGCCACCATGTAGCCTGGCGAGCTGCGGGCCGCCAGCCCAAATCACCGAGCGGAGACGGCGGTGAAAACCAGGGACCCTGAGCTGCGTCCTTGCCCTTCGCCTCCCGGGTCAACAGCCTGGCCCGGACCATCGCCCCAGGGCCAGCGGAGGGAAGCGGGGTCGCAGAACCACGCTCCCAGTCGCTCGAGCCTTCCCCAGTTCCCTGACCCCCGCGCAGGTCCGGGACGTGGTCAGGCCCGCGGCGCGAGAGCGGAGCTGGGGGCTCAGGAGCCACCAGGCTGGCTGGGCCGCAGACTGGGCGGCCCCGAGCCTCCCGCGGCCCCTTCGCCACCCCTTCGCGTTCCTCCGCGCCCCCTCCTCCCCAAGCCCTGGACCTGGGTCGCAGCCACAGGTTGGGACGCCCCGGCTGCGCGGCGCCCCCGCGGAGCGGCCGAGAGCCTGAGAGCTGAAATCCAACATCTGTGTGTACAATGCGCTCTCCGAGGCCCACAGCTGCAGGAACAAGAAGAAAGAAAGAGGGGGAGCAGATCTTGTCACCCGGAGATGACAGTCTGCTGAGGGCTCTTTAGTGTCTCCTTTTCTGGAAACCCCGGCGCCCCCCTCCCAGTCCTCCCTCTCCCACCGCCTCCCCATTGTTCCCAGCGCTCGGGACAGCTGGAGACGACGGCCGCGCCCCCCACGCTCCCTCCCGCCCGGCTCCCGGCCCCTTCGGGCAAACTCCTACCCCCTCCCCTCCCCCACCCTTCCACTCCCTTATTCCTCCGCCCTCCCCTTCCCGGCGCCCCCGACCCGCCAGGCGCTGAGGGCCTCGCAGGAAGGGGTCGTCCACAGACGCGAGCCCATCACCCACCAAGTGCACACCGCTGTCTAAAAGTGTCCCAAGGACTCCGCTTCCTCTGACCTCAGGCTTAGGCTGAGTTCCACTTTTATTTCTGTATTCACAGGGGCTGGGAGTGAGCGCTTCACAAAGCCCCAGCCAAGCAGGTGGCGGCACTCGGTGTGGCCTGCGTGGGCGGCAGGAGCCAGCGTGCGCCGGGCGGAGGCTCCCAGGCGCGAGGGAAAAATGAGTCTTCATGAACCCAAAGGGGAGACGCTGCGGCCGCTCTGGGGTCGTTGGCGCATCGGCATCCCACACCCACCCAGTAGGTGGGGAGGAGTAAGTCACCTTGGTCCTCTTGGGTCCCCGCGCCCAGGCCAAGGCCTGCAGAGCCCCCTGCAGACCGTCTGCCCATCGGCTGGACCCCCTAGAGCCGGCGGCCAGGTCAGGGAGAAGGCCCCCAACCTCTGCGCCCCCGTCCCCCAGGGCCCACACCCTGGGCTCATCGCCCCAGGCCGCCCTAGGAGAGACCTCCTCCGGCAAAGACCCTGCCACCTCCTTAGGGCTCAGGCCGATCACCGCGCCAGCCTCCAGGGCGACCCTTGCCTCCGCCCCGGGCAGAGAAAGAGGAGGGATGGAAGAGGGCGCGCGGGCCGGGAGCCCTGGGAGCCCCAGCGCGAAGAGGGGGAAGACGGTGGAGAGCGGGGACAGGCAGGGAGGGAGGCCGGGAGTAGGGGACCTGCTGCCCTCAGCCTTGCTGGTAACCGGCCTCTCCATAGCAACGGCCTGCGCGCGCGTCTCTGTGTGTGGGGGGAGGGGGTGTTCCTGAGGCTCCCCTGCGGAGGACGGGAGGGGGGAACGGGGGGATTGCAGAACCTTGGGGCGGGCGACAGAGGAGTCCTCTCCAGGACTGGAGGCCTAGCCTGCGAGGTGCTGGGACCACCCTAGGGTCTGGAAACGCCGCTCTGGGCACTGGGTTGGGGGTGGGAAGGGCGCCGAGGTCCGGGGCTCGGCCGCCGGTCCCCGCTGTCCAAGTCCTCCTGCTGCGGTCGCAGGGCCCTGGGACATCGGAGGAGGGGGTGGGCACGGGAGTGGTGCAGGTCTGCCCCGCGACCCGGCGCGCTGTGCCTCGTAGGGCGCGGCGGGGAGCACAGGGGCCGGGTGGACGCGCCTTCCTCCAGGCCCCGCCAGGCCCGAGCGCCCCGCGCACCCGTGGTCCCGGCGGGAGCGCGTGGAGCGCGGCAGCTGGGGAACCGCGCGTCGCCTTCGAGAGAGCACCGCTGGGCGGGCGGTCCGTCCCTGCCAGAAGGGAACTGGCGCTGGCTCCCGACCTGCCGCGACACGCGGATAGACCCCGGGAGGCCTCGAGGGGCTGAACCTGTCCAGAGGACGCCACCTCGCGCCCTTTCCCGCGGGCCGGCTCCTTGCACGCCTCCCTGGCAGTTCTTGCCCTCCGTCGCTTGGAGCCCAGCCAGGTGCGGGGACTGCACCCAGGCGGCCCGGGAGCGGCGCGGGCCCCACGCGGCCACCCTGCGTCTCACACAGGGCGAGGAGGACCCCGGCCGTGTCGTCTAGGGCTGCGGTCCCCCATCCCCGGCCACGGACCCGTCCTGGTCGTACAGGTTGGGGACTGGGCTGCAGAGCTCCGCTGTCCCCCGCCGCCCACCCCCACGTCTGTGGAAGAATTGTCCTCCGTGAAACTCAGGGAAGGGGCGCGCGGCAGGAGGTGGGCGGTGGGCGAGGGAGCGAAGTCCCATCTGTACCTACAGCCTCTCCCCATCGCTCGCATCGCCGCCTAAGCTCCGCCTCCACCCCCCACCCCAGAGTCCGAGGAAAACCTGGCTTCCATGAAACCCATACCTGGTGCCAAAAAGGTTGGGGACCACTGGTCTAGGGGGCCTGGGCCACCAGAGGGCTGGGACCCCAGCGAACCGGAGCAGGACCATGGCGCGTTGCTCAAGGCCACGAGCAGTTGTGCTTTCTTTATGAACGTGATAAATAAGGAAATAAAATTATTTTACTTAGTTTTCCAGTTGCCCCAAAGAGTTTCACTTAAACATCACAGTGCCACGTTCCTGATTTAATCTGGATTTAACGACCTGCCCATCTTTCCAGGCTTTGAGGAAAGATGGGTGGGAGGTTGCGCAGTTTAAGTTAGATCTTAGTCACTTTTTAAATAGTTTGAAGGCCTTAAATGCTTCATGCAGGTATTCCTAAGTAGAAAAGTGCACTTGCCCACCAACACCTCGGTGCACCCCCACAATATGTGGCGGGAGCCCCCCACTCGCCCGGCACTCTCAAGGCGGAGGTTGGGGGTCCTCTTGGGGTTTGTTAAAATAACACATTTGTATTTGAGGGTCTGATCCTTTTAGTCTGCTCTTTCAGAGACTGATAAATTGATCCATCAGATTTTCACCAAAAGAGGAAAAATGTATCTTTTAATTCTTGAAAATACCTTAGAAAAGTGTATTGACAATAGTGTAAGACTCCATTCAGCTAATTTGAAGAGTGAATGGTGTTAGGATGTGTGTGTGTGTGTGAGAGTGTGTGTGTGTGTATATGTGTATGTGTGTATATGAGCGTGTGTGTATGTGTGTGTGTGAGACAAGAGCTTAGACTTCATTTAATAATTAATTTCAACTTACATGATTTCAGTAGTATTTCAGAGAAAACTTTTAAACATGACACAAAATATTTTTGAGAATTTGAAATCATTTAGATATGACAAATGAGTATATTATTCATAGAGAAGTTGGGATTGTTTGGCTGGTGAATACAAAATATAGCATATGTAAAATTTTCCAAGACCTACCAAATATCTAAACAATATAAATAGTTTAAAATGATTTGTTGATCCCGCTAATACTGCTTTTAAAGTGTATTTCACATTTGTTATGTGTAAAACCTAATGTTCTGTGATAAGAATCTCATTTTCAATTTACAGAGCACCAAACTGCTATAGACGACACACTGAAACGATTAGAATAAACCTCCGATGTACTAAATTATCAAAGAAAATGTATTTTTAAAACAAAGTAGAGGAAGACTGCCATGGGAAACACAGTTATTATAAAGCAAAATGCCAATTTCAGTAATTTTAAATGATATAGTAAAGTTGAAAATGATAAAAACACCTTCTGAGATACTTGCTTGATTTTAGAAAATCTAAATCAATTTTGTTTTCAAAATAAAACAATAATTTATAATTATAGTATACAAATAATATTTAAAATATTTTTGATTTGTAAATCCATTTATAGAAATATTTAAAATTATAATCTAAAAATGAAATTAGATGCTTTTAAATATTATTAGTGTGTATGTGACATTTTTCATACCTATACTAAAGAAGATAACATTCTATATCATTGAGTGAACTTTGAAAAGCAAGATGTTTTAATTGGCCAACCTAGTAAAACATAATAATTCGCACTGAGATAACTTAAAAATGAAGATACTTGCACAAATCAATATGGATGACACTAAATTTAAATTCATTAATTGTCACTTGTTAGTTTTCTTTTTCTTTCTTTTTTTTTTTGAGACAGAGTCTCACTCTGTTGCCCAGGCTAGAGTGCTGTGGCGTCAGCCTAGCTCACAGCAACCTCAAACTCCTGGGCTTAAGCAACCCTTCTGCCTCAGCCTCCCAAGTAGCTGGGACTACAGGCATGCACCACCATGCCCGGATAATTTTTTCTATATATTTTTAGTTGTCCAGCTGATTTCTTTCCATTTTTAGTAGAGATGGGGTCTTCCTCTTACTCAGGCTGGTCTAGAACTCCTGAGCTCAAATGATCTGCCCACCTCGGCCTCCCAGAGTGTTAGGATTACAGATATCAGCTACCATGCCTGGCCAGTCATTAGGTTTTCAAAGGCAATACTTGGAAGAACATTAGATACTAGTGAGAGGTCCTTATTCATTGTGAAAGAAGATAAGTCTGTTGCTACAGTGGGGAAGAGAAATGACTGCATCTTAGTAGAGCCCTCACCATCTCCCTGGGCTCACTGGAAGCAAAGTTTATCCCACAGCACAAGAGAATCCATGAGCTGGGGAGATGCTTTAGGTGAGATTTTGCTGCATTGCTTATGTTAGCAACCACAAGATAGTGGTATAAAATCAGTGCCCTCTCTTTAAAATTGAGGAACTGAGAAACACTAAAATTAACTGTTTAAATTATTTCACTTAATTTCAAGAAAAATATGAATTCTTTACTCATAACAGAAAAATACAAGCCATTTTTTGGTTTTGAAAAAAATTACCAAACAGCTCAGCTTTTATCATTAGTTTTCATGTTGGCTCATATCCTGATTGATCTAAAGTATCTGAAATCCCAAAATCAGAACTCAGTTATGAAACAGGGTTGATATCTCCCCAATGGTTCGACACAATTACGTGAAACAATGTCCTTAAAACCCAAACGTGTTTTGGCAAAAATTTATTATTGGAGGATTGGTTAACAAATATGCAGGGATTTTCAGACTTTCTTTTTCAAACTTTGGAATTACAATTCCAAGGACAGGAAAAGCCTCCAGCCTTTATTATTACTGTTATTAAATTTGTGCATTAAAACAGCATTCTGGAAAAAATGCTGCTCCTGAGGGTGTGAGTTTCCAAGCAAAACAGCCTCCCCTGAGGTTTACATGGTTTTATTCTTGAGGTTCTAGAGTCTAGAAGATGTATTACTTTCAATCTGCCTCTTCGTAAGGACCTAACCTTTTGGTATTTACAAAATAATGCTATAGAATACATGTTTAATAGTTGATGTGCAGTGTAGTGTGTATATCGTGTGTTCATGACTAGACTTTACACTTCTTTACAAAACTGAGCTGCAGTGCCTTAGATGGAATGTTTGCACGAAAGACTCATCACCATAAGAAGAAGAATCTACCCTTTTTGAAAATGGCTAAATGGTGCCATTACATTCAGCTGGAAGGAAACAAAGTGCTGCTGTGAAGAATATCCGAGTTATCTCCGTTTTTGGTTAAAAGCTCTTTCATGCGTTTTGTCAGTTCCATAGGATGGGTCCCTTGTAATTGTTTGGAAACAGCCTTTTCCTTGGATTGCTTTGGAATCAAAAGTAGAACAACAATTCAGGTGAGTGCTTATTTCACAATTATATAATTCATCTAGGTACTGTTCACATATTCTTTAGGAGAAATGCCCACGTGTATTTTAATGTGTGAAAATAGGCCACAGCCGGACCAGACTCCCCTCAGCACTTGGTTCTACTGAACAGGAATCACTATGAAGTGACAGTTTCTGATGTTGTACTGCAAATATGTTTGCACACATTTAGATCCAATGTGGACAGAAACCCAGGAAGCAGCTAGTTGCTTTTCCTCCTGACATGACACGGAGCAGGGTCAGGGTTCCCTATCGCTCTGAGACTTGTCGCGATGGCCGTGCAGAGTTGCTTACAAATTCACCCACAGCCGCCAAAGAGCCAACTGAGTAAAGAACAGTCGAACCTCTTCTGTAGCAGCAGCACGAAGCACACTGGCATTTGAACAAGTATGGTACGAATTAGCATGTCATCTTAAACAGGGTGCTGAGACCACTCTGAAATTCTTACAAACCTACCTCCCTGCCACACCTCCCGCTATCACGCCACTTAAAAACTTCAGGAAGTTACGTAATTTACTCCTAACTTGGTCCATAACTTCGGAAGTTCCCTTTTGGAATCATCCTGAGATATGCTCAAACTAAACTAGAAATCCAGTCTTGTATTAACAACTATTTCACTTCTGATTCCTCAAAACTATATATATAACATGACCTGATTACCCCTATTTTCCTGTCCTGATATTGAAATGACTTTCAAGTATTTTTAAAAAGTAAACCTTTAAAGAAAGATCACTTCCTACCATTAAGAAGGCGTTTGAAAAGGTGTTTCGAGAGCAGTGCCTGGGCACAGTGCACCTTCCCGGCATGCTGGGGAGAAACGGAGAGCTGGGAATGCAGTGAAACAAAACCAAGCCGTCCAGGAGCGAACTATTTAGGACTGAAAATGGACTGTCCTTACAAGAGCCGTGTCCGAGCCAAGCGAAGCGTCTGTGAGAGGTGACATCTGAGTTCCAGACCACCTGCACCTGCACAAGTGCCCCGTGGCACTCTGTCCTCTGCCCACTGCTCCTGACGTAGGATTCCAAGGTTCCAACGTGTCCTTACGGCAACATGGGACAGCCAGAGGCCTCTTCTGCCAACCACTGGCTCTCAGCAGGTGCTAGCAGAGCTGCTGGCCGTACCTGTCTCTCCCTCGCAAACGTTTCCTTTCCCCATGTATTTACGCAGCTGACGGCAGCAGATGCTCTGAACGCGTCGTCGTGGGGTTCAGGTTCTGCCAAAGACGTCGTCTGGGGTTAACCTGATGGCCTGTGCTGTTTTCGAACGGCAGCGTCTGTGGCTGTCTTACGCAGGGCTATTTTTCTTTCTTTTCCAGTGCTGTGGGTTAAGGCACTCCTGTTCCTGCTCGCGTTATCGGATGGTAGGGAGTGTGGGGGTCTAGAGAACGTATTTAAACCCTCGCTATGCCGCGCACCGGCGGTGCGACCCGGGACAGAAGCCTAACCGGCCTCAGGTTCTCTAATGAAAACGGGACGGAATCTACATGGGCTTAGGAAGGGACCAGACAAGCTGGGCTGCAGGACCCTCCGACGGCGCGGTGGTCGGCGCGGCGTTCGTGGCCGTTTTACTCTTGCCCCACTATCTCTGCCCCATCCTCCTGTTAGTGGGAGCCGGTGGCAGTTCTGTTTTCCAACATTAAAGCTACGATTTAAGACAACGTAATTCAGTAATACAAACACAAGGAGGAAGGGGTGCTCCCAGAGAAGGGCGCACGCTCTGCAAGATGGGCCTGAGGACCCATGTCAGGATCTAGCCCCGCCCCGGCCTCGCCCGGGAAGCCTCGGTCCTGGCTCCTGCCTGTGACTTCACGGCTCCTTGGCTGCTCTCCAGGGGGTGCTTAGCACTCCCTGTTTCCTCATCAGACTCCTGGGGAGGCAACAGAGCAGGACAGGAGGCTGTGGGAGCCTGACACAGGGACATTTGCATTAACTGTGGCTAATGGCAGCCTTTGTATTGCTCGTGTACCTTTCAGGGCACATCTGTTTTAATTTAAAATTGAGATGTACTGAATATTTAAGGAAATCTTTACATTTCATGAAGTCTGCTGTGTAATGAGGGACAGCCCTTTCCTGACTGGAAAAACCTCACGCAATGACAGTGATTGTTATTGGACCATCCCTGACTGTGCCCAAGTACTAACCTATGTAATTGCGGAAGATCTTTCTCAACACTGACAACCCTGTGACGTGGGTCCTGTCAGCACCGGCGTTGTCCATACAGGACAAGGAAGCACAGAGATGTCAGGTAACTGTTTAAGGTCACACAGTAGGTGGTGAGGGCCAGGTCGCAACTGAGAGAATCTGACACCAGTGCCTTCTAGAAGGACTTACACTGCATCCCTCCAGAGAGCCACGAGTGAGAGAATCTGACACCAGTGCCTTCTAGAAGGACTTACACTGCATCCCTCCAGAGAGCCACGACTGAGAGAATCTGACTCCAGTGCCTTCTAGATGGACTTACACTGCATCCCTCCAGAGAGCCACGACTGAGAGAATCTGACACCAGTGCCTTCTAGAAGGACTTACACTGCATCTCTCCAGAGAGCCACGAGTGAGAGAATCTGACTCCAGTGCCTTCTAGAAGGACTTACACTGCATCCCTCCAGAGAGCCATGACTGAGAGAATCTGACTCCAGTGCCTTCTAGAAGGACTTACACTGCAACCCTCCAGAGAGCCACGACTGAGAGAATCTGACTCCAGTGCCTTCTAGATGGACTTACAGGACAACCCTCCAGAGAGCCACGACTGAGAGAATCTGACACCAGTGCCTTCTAGATGGACTTACAGGACAACCCTCCAGAGAGCCACGACTGAGAGAATCTGACTCCAGTGCCTTCTAGATGGACTTACACTGCAACCCTCCAGAGAGCCACGAGTGAGAGAATCTGACTCCAGTGCCTTCTAGATGGACTTACACT